>VXAX01005844.1:168833-227228 GCA_013399835.1 Leptocoma aspasia | reverse complement strand
TGTCTGTGTGTCTGTGTGTGTGTGTGTGTGTCTGTGTGTCTGTCTGTCTGTGTGTGTGTGTCTGTGTGTCTATGTCTGTCTGTGTGTGTGTGTCTGTGTCTGTGTGTGTGTGTCTGTGTGTCTCTGTCTGTCTGTCCGTGTGTGTGTCTCTGTGTCGATGAGAGCTGCAGCAGTGCCCGCGCACCACGCGAGGGCAGGGGAGCTCCGAGCCCGCCCGGGAACGGCTCCTGCCGGCGCCAGCGCTGGGAGAGCTCCAGAAACTCCGCATGTGTGCATGTGTGTGTGACAGTGGCTGAAAAGAACGCTGGGATTTCTTCTGACACGCCCAAGCAGGAGGTAAGGGTCCCTCCAAGCTTACCAGGGCAATATTTGAGTGTTACAGACCCACAGAATGCTTTGAGTTGGGATGGACCTTAAAGCTCATCTAGTTCTAGCCCCTGCCATGGGCACGGTCACCTTCCACTACATTAGTTTGTTTCAAACCCTGTCCAACCTGGCCTCGGACACTTCCAGGGATGGGGCAGCCACAGCTTCTCTGAGCAACCTGTGCCAGAACCTCATCACCCTCACAGGGAACAATTCCTTCCCAATATCCCATATAACAATGCCCTCTGGCAGTGGGAAGCCACTCCGTCTTGTCCTACTACTCCAGATCCTTGTCCAAAGTCCCTCTCCAGCTCTCTAAGATCTCCTTTAGGTACTGGAAGGGGCTCTAAGAAGAGCCTTCTCCCCTCCAGGCTGAACGTGCCCAGCTGTCCCAGCCTGTCTTCAGAGCAGAGGAGCTCCAGTCCTCCGTCTCCATGGTCTCCTCTGGACTCTCTCCAGGAGCTCCATGTCCTTCTTGTACTGAGGCCCTCAGAGCTGGAAGCAG
This sequence comes from Leptocoma aspasia, assembly GCA_013399835.1. Classification (NCBI taxonomy): domain Eukaryota; kingdom Metazoa; phylum Chordata; class Aves; order Passeriformes; family Nectariniidae; genus Leptocoma; species Leptocoma aspasia. The sequence goes on along the minus strand of VXAX01005844.1, from coordinate 226,357 downwards.
CACTGCAGGTGGGGTCTCACCTGAGTGGAGCAGAGGGGCAGAATCCCCTCATTTGCTGCCCACACCTCTTTTGATACAGCCCAGGACACGGAGGGCTTTCTGGGCTGAAATGTGAGTATTGCCATGTTGTGTCCAGGTTGCTCAGCACTTTATCCATCTGGATTGCAGTGTCCAAGGCAATGTCCTTGTTTAGATGTGGGAGCAGGTACAAGCCAGCTACGATCCTGCCCTCTTGGTGGGATGGCTGTGGAAGCATGTCCTTCCTGCTGTAGGGCAGGTGTGCTGTAAGGCTCCTGTGTCCTTGACCTGTTTCCTGAGGCTGAACTCCCAGACATCAGCACTGGAAGGGCTGCACACCACAAGGGAGAGGTGATTTCCCAGCAGCATGAAGCAGTACTGGCAGCTGTGGGATCTGGGAATTGTTCCTGTCCCTAGGGCTTGGTGTGGGGCTGTGCCACTCCCTGCAGAGCCCACCTGCTGGCTGCCATAGCAGGCACTGGAGCTGCTCCCACTAGGACCAGTCTCTTTTCACCTTCTGCCACCCACTGAACCTCTGTTTCTGTTTCATAACCTTTTTTACCCAACTTTGCTCCCAATGGCCATGTGTTGTACCTTAGGGACATCTACCCACCTCTTGTGATTGGGCAGCCAGAGGGGAGCATGTCCCTGAGGGCTTGTGAGGAAATGACTGTGGGACCCAACATGCCTCTGCCTCTTGCCTTCGCCTTTCTGGGGTGGGTTTTCATCCAAATCGACACTTCCCATTTCACAAACAGCCTTCAGTCTGTGTCTCTTTCCTACAATACCCTGATGTGTGTGACCTGTACTCTTTCCCTTCCATGCCCCTTCCTGGTAGGGAGGGTTAGAGGGCCAGACTTAGAAGTCCAAGTGATTGTATGGGACAAGTAATAAAGAGAGAAGGATGACACTGTACTTCAAAGGCTAAAACAAGAGGACCAGAGTGGGGGTAATGCACAGGAACATTCCCAGCTTTCCCCACTCTCCTAGGATGGGTCTGGTGCATCCTGCCCAAATGGGAGGACACACAGAAAATAATTATATAATTATGTAAAAATGAAGGAAAATTAGATCCTGTAGTTCAGAGGAGCTTTTTTGCCCTCCTTCCTCGCAACACTTTAATTCTCCTGGTGTTGAGGTTAGCCAGCATGATAAGGGCCCCTGTGCAATTGATGCAGAAGACTCATGATTTTGTGAGGTTTCAGACAGGGAATTCATAGGTTGGAAGATGCAGATAAAAAAGCCAAAAGAGCCTCACCTCATCAGGTCTAATGGTGATTTCATTTCTGATGGAAGTGCTGGGCAGCCCAGCTAGGGGAGGTGATGGGTCTGTGACTTAGGAGTAACGAAGAGCTGGTTGAGGATGTGATGGCTGATGGCAGCTTTGGCTGCTAGACTCACAGCTCGGTGGCTTTGAGAGAAGTTAGGAAGGCAAGCAGCAGAATAACAATTCTGACACCAGGAAATCAGACTTTGGTGTGTTTAGGGGTTAATTTGCCCTCAGAGATTCTCTCAGAAAAGCTGCTCAGTCTTCAAAGGTGACCTCCCCAAACAGCAGAAAGGCCCAGACTGGTCTGAAGGCAGCCAAGCCAGCATGGTAGAAGGCCAGTGTGACTGAACAGGGAGCTCATGGCTAAACGAAATTTAAAAAAAACCACATTAAGTGCACAGAAAGTGAAAGCCAGGATGGGCTGCCCAGGAGGAACACAGAGGCATTGCTTGAGCGTGCGGGGGTGGAGTTAGGAAATGTGCTCCTGCAGAATGGGCAGAAAAAGGGTTCCAAGCTTCCCTAGCATGGTCTCCCTGGTATTCATGCCTAGAGACAGAGCTCAGAATAGAGAGGTAAATTAGAGGAAGAGAGAATTACAGGTCTGTAGCTATTGAGCTAGGAAAACGACACAGAACTCCACACTCCAGAAGATGAAAAGTGAAAAAGGATTTGTTAAATAACTTGTGCCTTTTATAACATGCTGGACTAAGGTAAGACCTGGTTGGTCTTATGCAAAACACTTCTGACTCCATTGGTGAATTAGCTAGAGAAAGAGATAATACATTTATTTATAATTTCTTTCCTCAATTCCTAGACTAAATTTATCTCTATTCCTTTCTCTGGCTGGTTGAGAATATCCACACAGATCATGTAAAGAAACTGGATGTAGACAACCCTATAAGACCCTAGAGGCTGTACCAAGGGCCCTGAGGGAGCTGGCTGTTGTCATTGCAGGGTCATTCCACAGCACCTTTGAAAACTCTTGGCAGCTGTGGATGAATTCTGATGATTGCCATGAAGAAGGCCAGTGTCATACCCTTCTACAAAAAGCACAAAAAGAAGGTTCAGAAATGCCTCACCTCAGTCCCTGGGAAAGTTTTGTAGTAAATAGATCCTCCTTGAAACCACGTCCAAGGATGTGAGGGTGCTCAAAGGACAGGAAGGGAACTAAGAACAGTCTGTGTGGCTTTACTAAAGGTGGACATTCCCAGTTGCCTGTGTGGATGGAGAGTCAGCAGGTGCTGCTTCTCCTGGCCCTGGAAGGGTTGCTGACACAGTTTCCTGTGTGAGGTTGCTGCAGTGAAGGTCAACCCCATACTGGGCTGTGGTAGTACTAGTGCAGCTGGAGTGTGGTGGGAAGTGTGTATTTGTCCCTGTGTGGTACTTAGGAGGTCACACCTGATGTGCTATGTCCATTTTGGGCTTCCCCATGGATGGGGATGTATTGTAGGGTCAACTCAGGTGGCTGAGACTGAAGCACAGGAAAAATGAGAGGCTGGCAGAGCTGGTTTCAGCTGGAGGAGGGAGGACAAAGGGGACATCTTGCTGTCTGTTGCTGCCTAATGAGTGGCCATGTCAGAGGGGCACGTTGGAGAGGCAAGAAGGAATTTCAGCAAGGGAAGTTCTGCTGCAGGAGTTTTCCCATTGGAGTGGTGTAGTTCTGGGACAGGTCCTGGGAAGCTGGGAGAATCTTTATCCTTGATGGGCTCAGAACTTGCCAGGAGAAGGTGCTGAGCAGCCTGTTCTGGCCTTGGGGTTGGTCCAGCTATGGGGAGGGGATTAGACTGGAGTCTTCCAGAGGGCTAGTCTGACCAAAATTGTTTTAGGTTTCTTTTATTTCTCTGCATAGAGGGCTGTATTTGAGTTTAATCTAAACATCCTATTGAGGACCATAAATGTTCCAGTATTTATTTTGTATGTGGGTTTTGTATACTGTATTATATTATATTAGATTTATTAATATTTAACTTTGCCCTGTGTAGAAGCTCTCCAAGATCCTTTGGACAGGCTGGTTGCTGTTATAGCCTCTAGGATAGTCTAAATTATTTCAAAATCATAAATTTCCATTAAGAAATGTTCTGTCTAGTACTGCTGTTTTTACTAACATGTTTTGCTTACAGGCTTTCTTTGCATAGGGATAAACCTGCAAGAGAAGGGGCTTTCCAAAAATCCTAACCTCGGTGCACTCATTCCATGGAGATCTGGAGGACAGGTGAGGGCTTCTGCTATCCACTGTGGGATGGGAGTAGAATCCACAGGATGAGTGCTCCAGTTCAGCCTGAGGAGCAGCCACCACTGCCGTGACAGGATTGGCCTGGTAGAGAATCCATTCAGTGCCTGTGGTCCAGGGGCAGCTGCAGGTTGAGCTCTGGGGGCCAGAGCCCAAGGCAAGAAGCTGTGAACTGCTGATCCTTTGCACAACAAAGAGCCCAGGGTCCTGTGGCCAGGCCAAGGACTTGGGCACTCAGACGCATGGCAGGAGCCAAGGACCCCCAGACTTTCCTGTCCTTAGACTGTGATGGGATAAAAGCCCAGGATTTTCTTTGTTTGGGGTGCCTCCTCAGAGGCGTCAGCTGAAGCTGTTATTTTGTTATTAAGCTATTGCACCATGATTAAATTCTTTGAAGGGTCTGGACATTTGAGACTCTCATGGAGTCCTCTGATGGGAAACCCAGGATGGAGTTGGTAAGAAAATCTGGAGTGACTCCTTGAGTGTGGGGTGCAGCTGCAGAGGGGCTCAGAGTCCCAGCTCAGGTGGTGGGACAGTGACAGCCAGAGTGGCTCTTGGATGCTCAGAGAGGGGACTTCCCTGACCAGGCCCAGCCTCTGTGTGATGGGCTCTCTTGGGAGTTGCCATTCTCTTCACATTGGCCAAGGTGCAGCCTTGTGAGCACATCCCCATCCCTGCCTGTGCTTTCAGCAGAGCACACAGGGCCCCAGCCTGGCTGTTGTTATGGGCACAGATCTCCTCAGCCTGCTCCTGTAATGCTCTCTGTCTTGGAAAGGCTCTGGCGCAGGCCTCACAGTCAGGTCAAACCCCTCGTTCCCTGTGTCACCGACATTTTGTGGGTCCCTGGGTGAAAAACCTGCAAAGGCTTTTCTTCCCAGGGAGAAGCACATTCTCAGCACAGAGTTTCTATGAACAATCTCTGAGCTGTGTTCTGTCCAAGGACATTGTCCCTCTGGCCTGTCTGTGGGAGGAAGCTGGTCTTGGTTATCAGTTCTCACTTTTGGTATCACATGGACAGGGGAGAGAGACAGAAGGATTCTGCCACAGGCAGAGTCACAGATTTCTAAGATTCTTGTACAGGGCAGCAAGAAGAAAGCATCTGAGCTCTGTACATGGGCACGATATAGCCCAAGCCTCTGAACTTTGGAGTCATTGTTAATAAATAATATTTAAGCCTTCTGATATTATTGTCAAGAGTCCTTTATCACTGTTGGACCACGACAATATCCCTGCAAGCCTCCGCGGCTCTGGGATGTTCCTTATTCACAGAATCACAGAATCATTAATGTTGGAAAAGACCTCAAGGTCATCGAGTCCAACCTGTGCCCAATCCCCACCTTGTCACCCAGCCCAGAGCACTGAGTGCCACCTCCAGGTGTTCTTCGGACACCTGCAGGGATGGGGACTCCAAACCTCCCTGGGCAGCCCCTTCCAGTGCTTAACAAATCTTTCAGGAAAGAAATCCCTCCTGATGTCCAACCTGAACCTCCCCTGGTGATCCAGCACCTCAGTGTCTTTCTTGAAGTGAAGGGTCCAGCACCTGTCAGAAGAGAGAATTGGACTCTTCAAAGCTTTGCTCACTCAACTCACACCAGACACCTTCAGATGTGCAGGGCAATTGTATTCCTTTTATAAGTGATTTTATTCTGTGTGGTGTGATGAGGGGTGTACGTAGCAGGAATGGATTCCCAGAAACAAGACTGAGATGCCAGAGGAAGAAGTGATGGGGTAAATATAGAGAGATGGGGATGAATGGAGGGTTTTGACACCCAGGCAGTCACGGCAAGGCAGGGGAAGGTAAGCCAGGCTCAGGAAACTGGACTGGAACCTGCTTTGCCTTAATGTGTCTTTTCCCTCTGTCCCTAATGTAACTTTGCCCATTGTGACATTGCCCTCACTGTCTTCCTCAAATGTCTACAGTGTGGTGACAAAAGAAAATGTGAAACTCCAGCTGTGGAATTTTGCAAACCACGGATTTAAAAAAAAGGGGAGGAGGAAGGGGGAAAATAAAAGCCTAAATTGAGAGTGGGAGAAGGAAGAGTAGAGGTGGGTTAGCAGGGTTAGGCAAGGAAAATAATCCAGTTATTTTAATTGATTAACTCAGTTGGCAAAATTGCAAGAGAAAAACTGATTAAAAGCATAAAAGGCTTTGCTTTCCCTGAGGGCTTGGAGTAAAACAACTGCAGAGTTTTTGGTGCAATTGATTTTTTTGTTTGTTGACTGGCTCCAAAGGGTAGTACAGCAAAGGGGAGGAAGAGCAGAGCTGTGCAGGAGCCAGAACTTCTTCTGGGCACCCCTAGAACCTCTGTGGCAAACTTGGACTCAATTTAGCATCTGCTTCAGTATTAGAGTTGCTTTAGCTGTGTTGCTGAAGGCTGTAGTTTCCTGAACAGCTGATTTTGGGGAAGTTGTCATTGCCACCAAAACAACTCATCCGGTTCCATTCTCCTCTCTTTGCCTGCTTCAGGAAAGCATCCATAATGAAAGTGGCCATTTGTTGTTTTTGTTGTCGAGAATTAACCTCAAACTTTTCCTAGGTGGTGTGGAATGGCTGCTGGATTTTATACCTGGATTGGCAGCAATTCAGGATCAGCTCTTCCCACACACTGTGGTGTAAACATAGATGTAGAATTATGTTTTTTGAGAGGAGAAGCCAGTTTTTGCCTCTACTCACCAAGTTCCTGGCCCTTTGCTGTTTCCTACAATTTCTAAAATGTACACTTCAGTTATTAGTGTTAAAATTATTGTTGTTGTTATTGTTATTCCCTGATGTTTAGGGTCAAGTACTTTGCTTGGATGAGAACAACTGTGCATCTCCCTCTGCTTCCCTCCTGTGCCTCTGCAGTGTGGTGGGGAACCCTGAACATGAGGCTGGGAGTGTGCTGGACAATGGGAGAATCAGGACCATGGATCATGTTCTACAGGTTGGAAGATTTCTTTGTCTCTCAGGATATCCCAGATTGCTGAATAAGGGAGGGAGACAATATCCCAAAGAATCTAAACTCCCCAAACAAAGAAAATGCTGTTATCAGGGGCAGGGGAAAATGTGAGATTAGTTTGTAGATGGTTTTGCTGTTGACTTGATTTACACTTCAGGAAAATCACTTAATTGCTGTAAAGAAGTAGATCTTATAATATTTCTGTGATGTGAGTGGTTGGCCAGTCTCCTCTGGTTTTGGTTGTTGTTGTTGATGTGTGTCAGTCACTACCTTCAAACCCAGCACTGTGTTCCTTATGACAACAGCATCTCCCATGTCCCCTGGTGGGTTCTGCTCTTTATTTTGCATTTTATTTCAGAACACTTTGAAAAGGAATAAATAAAAATTGGATTCTGATTGTTCTGATGGTCACAGTCCCTGTGCTGATGATGTCATAAATGAATGAACAGTTCCTTAGCACTGTTGGAGTACTTTGGCAGCCTGGCATTCCACTCTGTTATTTTTGGGTGATGGAAACCACACTGAGTAATGAAAGAGCAGGTTTGATTTTTTAATGGTGAAAAGATGTCCCATTACTCTCCATGTTTTGGGCACCAATTAGCCTGGCTACAGCATGCCTGCTTTCCTTCTCTGGAGTTCAAACATTATAATTAGTGATACAATCCTATCAGTGGTGCAGGGTAGGTGGCATTCACTGCACCATACCCATGAGGAGCACTGGTGGGTCTCAGCTTTCACCCAGCCATTGGCACACTGTGCCTTCAACAACAAAGCTTTAAATTCAAAGCAGATTATTTCAGCATATTGAGCAAATGACCTCACTGGTTACTGTTAAGTCCCAGAAGAGCCTTGAAGGATATTTCTTGCCATACACTTGATTCCTTTTAGTGTTCTTGTGGCAGAACTGGCATCTTTCAGCTGTAAATTGAAGCTTTGCATGTTCCTCCCTTGTCACCTGCTCCTCCACAGACAGTTGGTCTGACTTTGAATGCTTAAGGCAAGAGCATCTGTGGCTCTTTTAGGTATCAAGGGGGAAAAAGGGGATGAAGGTTATGGGCAAAATGCTGACAGGTGAGTCAGGACAGGAGGCTGGCATTTACAGTAAGCTGTAATATCCTTCTAGTCCTACTACTTTACAGAAGCTGTAAAGCTTCTAGTCCTACTTCTTTTGGTTCCCTAACACTGATGTTCCACCAGTATTACTTCTTTACATATTAACACATAATTATTAATGAGAGTGCCATAACTGGATTGTGAAACTTCACAGTGCTGTGATATCAGTCTTGACAAGTGGAGCTGGGCTTGTAGAGATGCTGTGGATGCCAGAAAAAGTCCAGCGTTTTGGATCAGTCTGGGGAGAACCACAGCTCTGAAAAGACAAGAGAGATGAGATTGCCATGCTGATCCAGTCCTGTGTTCTCTGTCTAACAGACGGTGTTGGATACTGTTGAGAAATCCCTAATCCCCTTCATTCCATGCTGGGAAGCCTTGGTTACTGCTCTGCCCTGAGCTGGGAGTAAGCCCAGCTCCACACCCCGCAGCAGAGAGCCATTTTCTTCCTTTCTCAGGATGATGCACAAAGCAGTTTAGGATGGGAGCTGCAGAACTTTGGGGTGAGTTGAGTGGTTTTACATAGAAATAAGTGAATAATATGCACATATTGAAGTCACTGAATGTGTGGGTGTGTGTGGGTGTGCGTGCATGTGCCTGAAATTGAATACACCCACAAGACCATTTACTCCCCAGTACAAGAAAGGCATGAACTTCTGGGGAGAGCCCCGTGAAGGGCCATAAGGCATCTCTGATGTGAAAAGGAACTCAGAGAGCTGGGATGTTTTACCTGGTGGACAGAAAGCTGAGGAGGATCTTGTCAATGTGTCTGAATACCTGGTGGGGAGATTGAGGAAGATGAGTCAGACTCTTCTCAGTGTTGCCCAGTGAGTGACAGGACAAGAGGTGATGGGCACAATGTGAAGCACTTTGCTTTCACCCAAGGTTTAAGAAATCTCTGGGCAGAATATTTCCAAGAATACTTCTGCTTCCCAACAAAATATTTCCCAGAACAGGAGAGTGTACTGGCCAGACAAATCAGAGCAGACTGTTAACCCTTCAGCCCCTTCCAATCCTACTTCCTCTGTGCCATGTTCCTGGCTATCACCTTTCAAAGTGGTGCCTCTACCTCCTCTGCCTATGGGAAACATCCAGCTGAAGCGAGGCAGGTTTCAGACGGACGTGTGGCTTTAGCCCTGGGGTCCCCACTCAGTGGGCTCGTGCCTGAAGGCTCTGAGGAGAGCCAGCTCTTGGCTGCATGAAGGCAATGTGGCCTTTACCCAGCACAGGATGCCATGAGGTTCTTGCTCCATGCTCCTCCCTGGCTCACAGCTCTCTTTGGAGTCCAACCCTGTGTCTTTTTTAGCTGAACCCTCTGTGAGAACATCCATCAGATCTCACCTTTTCCTGTGCCAGTCTGCCCATCTTTGACTGTTTCACCTTGAAACTCTGACAGAGACCATGGAGTGGAGCAGATACAAGGGAAACCTCCACCATGGGCAGTACAGATTGAAGATCACAGTGTCTTTCACTTGGAAAGCAAAAACCAATATATTTGGTCTTTGTGATACTCCTGCTCTGGACTACATCAACCAGCAGCCCTTTCCTGGGTCTGGATGGAAGGAAGAGGTGTGTAGGGATTCACTGTGCTGGGAGCACAGTGTCCATATGGAGAAAAGTTGGGTCTGGATGGCAGGGAAAAGATCCCAGCAGGAATTACAGCTAACAAAATATTCACAGATGAGAAGCTGAGATGAAGTGCCTCAGTTTTGCTTCTTGGAGTTAAAACCAGCAAATGTTGTGTGAACAAGAGTCTGGAAGTTGCCAGTCAGGTCTGGGACAGTAATGGAAGAGATTGCCTGAAAAAGTGAATGTGGTTTTGTGTCACTGGAGAGCAGGAACAAGGTGTTAACCCCTTGGTAGCTCAGGTATGACCTGGAACTGCTGAAGTCACCTGCCAGACCTGATGTGTGCTCCATCCCAGTCTTGAAGATGGGCTTGCATTCTCCAAAATGTCAGTTTTCCTTTGGCCTCCAAGGAGGCCAGTACCAGACATTGCATCCCATGCACAGTTTGTTCCTCATCACTTGCATTCCTGTGGCCACGGCCATGCTGCTGTCTGAAGTGTTCCCAATCATGGCCCAGTCTTACAGAAATCACAATGTTGGTAGAAAAAACAATAGATTGAAAAAACAATACTGTAGGGTGCTTGCTCCTCTGGCTTTGTTTCAGAGGAGCTGCACATCTCCAGCCAGGAGGGCTGGACGAGGGGAAAACAGACATCTGAGTGTGCCTACAAACTGCCTCCACATTGTCCTGCTACACAATGCTTCCGGGTCCCTCAGGGCCAAAATCCTCCTCAAACATGCCATGTCTGCCCTTCAGGGTGTCCTGGCAGTGCCTTGCTGACGTGCAGGGGAAACCTCAAAGGTGCCCAGCCCTGACAATGGCTTTCAGAGCAGTTGTGCCTGTCACCCTGCCACCCTGGGGCCTCTGCCTCCAATACTGCTCCTCAGCCAAAATGCAGCCCACAATGGCCTCAACCTCCTCCCTTTCAATCTGTCCCACCACCTCAGTGCCCTCCTCCCCACTCAGGCTGTTGCTGTGTGTCCCCATCACCTCAGAATAGTGGCCTTATCACATTGGGACTCCCAGCCTAGCTCCAGTTAAAATCATGGAATCTGAATGATTTGGGTCAGAAGGGACCTTAAAGCTTAACTTGTTCCACCCCGTGCCATGGGCAGGGACATCTTCCACTCTCCCAGGTTGCTTCAAGCCCCATCCAGCCTGGCCTTGGACACTTCCAGGGACCCAGGGGGAGCCACAGCTTCTCTGGGCACCCTGTGCCAGGGCCTCCCCACCCTCACAGCCAAGAATTCCTTCCCAATATCCCATCTAACTCTGCCCTCTGCCAGAGGGAAGCCATTTCCCCCTTGTCCTACTACTCCAGATCCTTGTCCCAAGTCCCTCTCCAGCTCTCCAGGAGCCCCTTTAGACCTTGGGAGGGGCTCTGAGGTCTCCCTGGAGCCTTCTCTTCTCCAGGTGAACGCATCCAGCTCCTCCAGCCTGGCTCCAGAGCAGAGGGGCTCCAACCCTGTGATCAGTGTAGTGGCCTCCTCTTGTTCCCACAGATCCACATCTACCTTGTGTTGGTGGCCCAAGAACTGGAGGCAGCTGCAGGTGGAGTCTCACCTGACCGGAGCAGAGAGGAGGCAGAAAAGCAGCCTCATGAGCTCTTGCTGGTGGAGGATGGGGAGCAAGAATTTCCCTCTCTTCTGGCCTTGCTGAAGTCATTTCATACCTGTGTTGGTGACCAGAAGTGGGTGACACAATCTAAGCTGACTCCTGCTTGCGTGTGGGACTGGCTAATCCAGGCAGGATGTGCTGCCTGTGGAGGCAGCAGGGTCACCCCCAGGTACCACCAACTGGCTGGGGGCTGAGCTGCCCAAAGGTGGGCAGAGTGGCACCTTTAAGGGCCACACCAGCTGCTAAGGAGGGAGATGGAATGGTGTAAGATTGCTTTTACTTTTTAATTTTTAAAAAATAATTATTAAACTTAGTGCTTGGTAGAGTGGAAAAATATGTGTACATTGTTAGAGATGTGGTGAAAAGGCACTTCAATGAGCATTTTCCAGAGAGCTCATACTCTGGATTTATGGCCTGCAGCAGAAATAGAAAGGTGCTGGTTTCTGTTTCCTACATGTCTGCAGATCCATAAAGTTTCACTGTTTCTCGGGCACCCCTTTGGTCAGTACAGAATGTACTCTGTGTTTATGCTCCCTTCTTTCCCCTTAGCAACCCTGCAAGGAACACAGCTCAGAGAGGGCTTCAGGCTGTGTTTGCTGCAAATGGGCTCTGAGGGGCTGTTGTGGCCTGGGGAGTAGAAGGAGCAGATCTCTGCTCCACCACCAGCTTGTGCTCAGTTAAGTTCCCCTGACTGACCTGTGCAGCAACAATGTGTGGAAGGGCTCTGTGCCCCATGGGAGCTGGATAAGAGGATCCTGGCTGGTGCATTGTGCTCCAAGTAGCTTTCTTCTCTTGGAGGCTTACAATTCTTGAGTTGCCAGGAGATGAGCACTGGCTTTCAGAGACAAATGAGCTTCCCTGGATGGAGCAAAGGGACTCTGGATGGGAAAAGGTTCCCCACTGAACAATGAGGAAAAGCTCCTGTGCTTTACAGCATGTCTGCTTTTGGGGCTCAGGGCCCTTTGGGGTGATCTGATGCTCTCTCAGTCCCTCCTTCCCCAGAGATGCCCTGAAGCCTGTCCTTGGCTCCCTGGGGACACCCTCCAGGCATGTGCCTGGAGACACCAGTGAGGCAGAAGACAGGGTGCAGTGGGGATTCTGGGTTAGCTGGAAGTAATGGTCAGCACATCCTAGGACAGCATCTGCTGTGGAGGCCCTGAGAGATGGAGTGAGGTGCTGTGGGTCTCAGTTTGGCTGGCCTGGTCTGGGCTCTGGCACAGACACGGCTTGCAGGGCTGCTGGCTATCACTTCATCTGGGAGAAGAGGGTGTGGGAAGTCCCCCATTGATCAAGGAGCTCACACAACCCAGAGAGCTTTTATGCAGACCCACAATTGACTTTTCCACAGCTTCCTGGGGAAATTGTTCATGGGAAAGGCAGTGCTTTCACCTGTATCAACCCTGTCATTATCTCAGAGTCTTCCTGGGTTGGGCTCTCTCAGATGCTCTCCCTCCTCTTCAGCCAGCTCTTGTGGTGAGCACGAGCCCTTGCAAGGTGACTGTACCAGCCTCTGGCCAGCCTTGGGCTCAGACTCCCTGTTCCTCTGCCTTCAGTGCCATCAAGGGTGTCTGTAACTGTTTGCCATTGCTGTACCCCACAGTGGCCACCACCTGAGACACTTCCTAGGCTGAAACTGTATAGAGACCATTTGGATGAGGGCTGTAACTTGTGTAATCCCAAAAGGAAGCTGTTGCCTCTACCCCACAGTCTCTCCAGTCATGGCAGCCTGACATGTACAGGAGCTGTGCACAGCATCTGACAGTTTGGGAACCCTATGTACCTGCTGGGGACTCCATTTCTGCTGCACTAGCCATGCAGCATCATGCTGCTCTTGTCCACGGTACTGCTCAGCTCCTGCTCCCATCATGATGAAGGGCTGTCCCCTGATGGCCCAGTGCCCTTGGAGAGCTCACATGTCCCTCTGTTGGGGACAGCTTCTGCCCTGTATGCATTTGGGTACCTCAGTGACTGCTTGAAGATACTCCCAGCAGCAGTGCGAGGCAGGAGAGTTCAGGCAAGGGAGTGTTGCAGTTAGTCTGTGACTTGTCATGATGCTCATTGTGTCAGTGGGGTTTATTTTAGGTTGTCTTTCAATCAGAGATTTCCTTATGGAGTAAGGATATGTGCTGGGGAATTTGAATTTATGCTAGGGATCATAGAATTGTCCTGGGTGGGAAGTGACCTTAAAGCTCGTCCAGGCCCATGCCTGCCATGGGCAGGGACACCTTCCACTCTCCCAGGTTGCTCCAAGCTCTGTCCAGCCTGGCCTTGGGCACTTCCTGGGATGGGGCAGCCACAGCTGCTCTGGGCACCCTGTGCCAGGGCCTCTCCACCCTCACAGCCAAGAATTTCTTCCCCAATATCTAATCAAACCTACTCTCTGTCAGTTTGAAGCCATTTCCCCCTTTGTCCTGTGACTCCAGGCCCTTGTAAACAGTGTCTCTCCATCTTTCTTGCAGGCTCCCTTCAGGTACTGGAAGGCCCCAGTTAGACCACCCCTGAGCTTCTTTTCTCCAGGCTGAACAACCTCAATTCTCTCAACCTTTCCCCATGCTTCATCTCTATAATCAACTTTGTAGCCCTCCTCCCATTTCCAAAGGAGCATTTTGTTTCTGGAGATCGACCTAGGATGAGTCTTTCCCAGTCCTGTGCATGAGAGCAGCCCTAAAGACATGGAAGAAAATGGCTCTGTGTTTTTAATGAGCCAAACATAAAAACAAATTTTGAGTATGTGTAGGATATCAGAAGTCTGGATCAGGATTCAAGTCTCACAACAGGCCACGTTTTTCACAGTTTCCACCTGAAGATTGTAGCAGAGCTTTGGATTTTGTCACTAAATTTGGGGGTTCCACCCTCTTCTCTAATCCTAGGATCTTGTTCCTCTGATTTCTTGCTATCTCTCAAGTTTCTCATCTTGAGATAAGACCACAGGCCTGAAGTGCAGAGAAGGGAAGCAGAGCCAGGTTCTGTCTGGTGAGTCTGGCTTTGCATGGGAGACCCTGTTATATGATCTCCTTACACTTTTATGCCACAGGCTCTGTCCTGTTCACGAACTCAAACCCTGAGCAGCAGATCACAGGGTACAGCTCACAGGAGTCTGGTCCACGGGACCTGGAGAGGCACCTGGTGCTACAATTCTGCTGCATAAAGGTGGGTGATTTGGCTCTTCCCTCCTGAGAAAAGGGGTGGGGACAGTGGTGTCAACTCACCTGGACACAACACAATTTCCCAGCTCTCACTCGGGCCATGCAGACAACACCCAAGGCACAGCAGCTGCCAAGAGAACCACCAAGGTGCTCCTCACATGAAAGAGGACAGAAACCAACCACTGGTCAGCAACGGGGCTCATTTATTATCTCATGAAAATGAGTGACAAACAGCTGCAGTAACGTCAGCAGAACCAAAGCTTTGCCCAGGGCCTGAGCTCTGAGCACAGGGCTCCCTGCTGCACTGGGACGGTTTGTGATGGAGTCAATGGATTTGGGAGATCCCTGAGCTGCAGGGTGTGGATTTGAGGCTGTTCCCAGTGGCCCCTGTCCTCCTGATGCCACCATCCCACAATGCTGATTTCTGTTTCCTCCTTCTACATCAGCTGCCTGCCCTTAAAATAGGAGAAGGCACATGCAGTCCCCAAAATGGCTACACTGTGTGGGGGACATGTACCCAGAACCAAGAGCCTCTTCCAGGAGTGAGGTTTGGGGGCAATGAGGCAGCAGCCAGACCCCATTTTCACCATGTCTGACCAGGAGCCAGGTGACTACAGACAGGAGTGCCCCAGGTGTGCTGTGCTGTTCGAAGGGGGGTAGTGGCAAAGGTGGAGGGGGCCTGGTGTGCCCTTGGGTGCCTTGGCTCGGTGCTGCTGGATGACCTCAGGCAGAGCACATGGGTTTTTCTGGGAACTGTTTGGGTTTGGCTGCTGTGGGTTTCAGAGACCCCTTGTGAGACACTGTGGGTCAGATTGAAAGACTGAGCATCCCCAGCTCCTGGTCTTGGCTGGAAGTGAGGGTTGTGTCCAACCCATGAGGCTCCCAGTGAATGAGTGGGGATTCCCAAAGCAGAGGCAGTTCAAAACTCAGGTGTACACATGGATATGCTGCTTTTGGTGGCATGAGATAGACACCAGCCCATTTCCAGGGGTGTGTGTGACCTGCAGAGAGCCCTAGAGGACAAGGCCTGGGGTTCCTGTAGGTGGCCACGTCATCGCAGTTGGCCCTTTCCAGGGGTTGCCACAGAGCAATGGCTTTGGCCAAGAGGTCTCTGCCTGGAGAAGACAAGCTTGGCTTTGCTGCAGGCTCCTCTTGGCTGGTGATACTGCAGGGTGAGCAGGAGGAGGTTTCCCTGGATCACTTCCTGAGCCAGTGGGGCTCTCTCCCAGGCAGTTCCTAGCAGAAGTGAGACTCACACAGGGATTGTCTCCTCCCATGGCCAGCCTTGAGTGTCTGGAGCTCAGTCAGAGCCCTTCTAGGCCAGGGGCAGCTGGCAGGGCGGTGCCTGTTGCCCAGCCAGGTATGATGGGGATGAGGGTAGACAGGTTGTACTGGTGCTTTTCAGGGAGCAGTTTGTGTCACCTTGCTGGCCCCTCGGCACTGGTGTTGGCCCTTGGTGTGTGCTGTGGGGCCGTTCCCACGGCTGCTCCCAGGAGGTTTATAAGTGAGATGTATAGGGCAGCGTGGGTGGGGAGGGGAAGAAGGTTATCCGGAGGCTGCTGCCAGACAGATCCCGGCTCTCTGAAGTTATCAGCACCTCACTGTCATTGAGGCAGGGACAATGGTCAGAGCAGCCCCTCTCCTTCCCCCTGGTGCCCACTCTTTGCTGGCAGGGGATGAGCGTCATGGAGGAGAAGCTGTAGCTGTCAAGGATGGGGCGCACTCCCAGGGAATCAGGTGTCTCACACATGTGGTCGATGTCGGAGAAGTTCACCAGAGCTTGGGTGGAGTCATAGGAGCTTTTCTCCATGTCATCAGCCCTGCAGGACTGGGAGAAGCTGCCCTTGTCCTGCCCTTTCTGCCTCAGCAGGCGGAAGTCATCTCTAAAGTGGGGGTTGAAGAGCAGGTAGAGCAAGGGGTTGAGGCAGGCGGGCAGGGGCAGGACCACAAGGAAGACGGATTTGATGACCTCTGGGGTGATAAGGAAGAGATTGAGGGTAGAGGAGAAGGTGAGGAAGGCCACTGGGCAGTAGAGGAGGCAGTTGGTGAAGATCAGCCAGGCCACATGCTTGACCATGGCGCAGTCCCAGACAGCGCTGAACTCCCCCTTCAGCAGGTTGCAGTAGAGTCGGATGTAGGTGCCGGTGATGGTCAGGAAGCAGAGCATGTTTGTCATCACCAAGGCCACACTGAAGCCCAGGGTGGTGGGTTTCCCCTCTGGGATGGGGTATGGGAGGCAGAGGGGGGATGCTCCATATTCCCCAACGGAGAAGAGAGGCAGAACGGCAGCCACAGAGGACAACAACAGGCAGCAACAGGCAGCAGCCTTGACCTTGCTTAGGGACGGGGACTTCCCATAGCCCCGCACGCAGGAGGCTGAGAGGCTGCACTGCACAGCAGCCAGGGTCAGCAGGAAGATGGCAGCCTGGGAGGCCAGCACGGACAGGAACCCTGTCACCCTACAGCCTGCACCCGTCTCCCATCTGGCACCGTATCGGGCAAAGTGGCCGTAGGTGAGGGTGTCCACGAGGGCCAGCATGCTGCAGGAGATGCCTGTCAGCATGTTGGCCCCAGCAATGGAGCCCACAAGGAACTTTACTGGGGAGAGGTAGCTGGGGGAAGCAAAGACAGCCAGGATGACCAGCCCATTGCAGAGCACCGAGACCAGAACGATGACCCAGACTCCCAGGCGGATGATCCAGCTCTCAAACAGGTGATCACAGGGCTTGAAGGGACCTGGAAGACAAACCCCAAAGTTACACCCAGCAGACACTGCTTCTCTCCAGTGGTACTGCTCAGAGTGGTGGCCAAGTCCCAGCCCTCTCCTGGCCCCACCAGCCACATGAGTGCTGAGGGCTGGTAAGGAAAATATGACATTGTCCATGCTCTTCTGCAGCTGCCTCTTGGCTCTCCCCTGTGCTCCTGACTCCACACTTGAATGCCTCTGGCATCCTCTCAGATCTCATCTAGAGTAGGTAAAAGGTGCAGGGAGAGGTCAAAATGAAATGTAAGAAACAACAAACTGTTGTTTAAGAGCAAACAGTTGCTCCTAAAATATAAAAAGGTTGTGAATCCAGACTGACCAACACTCCTGGTGTCAGCCTGGCATTTGGGTCCCTCTACCATTACCTGCTCCTCCTCATGTTCCCCCTGGGAGCTGGTGGTGTGGAGATCTGCCAGGATGCTGCATCCTGCTCTGGCATTGCCAGCCTCTCTCTGTACACTCAAGACCTTGGCTAAGAGGTGTCTGTTTCTGCATGAATGGCCTCTGCACAGAGGGGATGAGCACCATGAGGTGAAGTGTCTGGGCATGAGGGAGAGAGCTGGTGTGGCAGGGAAGGGACAGAGGGGTCTGGACAGGCAGAACATGGAAGGGTATCAGGAGAAAGAAAAGAAAAGAAAAAAGAAAGTGGATGGATGGGGGAGTGAGTAAGGGGAGGTCATGGAGGGGTAAAAAGAGGACTGGTCTGGAAGCTGTTCACTAAAGAAAAAAGAAGAAAGCGGGGAAAGAGAGTGGGCAATGGCATAAAATTGCCTCTGGGAGGGATTGGGATGTTTCAGTGAGTGGCTCAGCAAAAACAAAACCATGGTAGTGGAAGTTTTAGGTGCAAGAGAGCAAACAAAATTAGAGGAAATGGAGAAATCTTTTTCAATTCAAAGGAGGTGAAGCTCAGAGTGCCAGGCATCAGGACATGCCCTCAGCTGAAATCTTGTTCCTTTTGCAACAAACTCAGTGGAACAACTGGTAAAAAGTCTGTCCCTGCCAGTGTCCCACAGCAGGCTGGCTGGAACCAGACCTCTCCAGCCTCCAGGTGTGCTTGTGTAGAACCCCACTGAGCTATGAACAGGGACAAAATCAGAAGACAACTTCCTCAAACCTCAACCAGCATGTACAGTCCAGTGCTTCCTTGCTCTCCCTTCCTCAGGAAACAGAGCAAAGCATCCCTGCAGTTTGCAGTGCCATAGGTATGATCAGGGTATCAGGGACAAGGCCCTGCCTTGCAATGTTCCAGGCTGGCTGAGACAAAGCCAAGTGTAAGTCATGCCAGGGAATAGGAGAGCCAGATCTCCTGGCTGCAGGTGGGTGGGTGGAGGAGCTGGTGATACCTGGGGTTCCTGATAAGGCTTATCCTGACCTCCTAGGAGGGCAGCTACATCCAATGGGGAGAAGGAGACTCCTCACCTGTCCCCCATTTGGCCTAAGCCCAACCCATCAGGCTTCTGATCTCAAAGGTCATGGAGGATCCTGGGGACTTAGAGAAGCTCAAAGGAACCCAACTCTTCAAAGGGTTTCCCTGGCTGCTCACCGGGGCTTGGAGTGCACTGAATAGTGGGGTGAAGCTTCGATTCCTCAAGGTCCAACTGAAGATCATCTGCATCTAGGTCATCTGGGGAGGAAAGAACAAGAAATGGTGCTCAGAAAAGAACAAGCAGATCCGTCAGAGCTAACTGGGGAGGAGTTTTCCTGCTGCTTGTTCTCCACACAGACCTTCCCAGCCAGCTCCCAGCCTGCAAGTTCAAAGTAGCTGCTGGTGTACAGTTTGTCCCCTGCAGTCACTGCTGTAGAGGGAGAAGATCTTGTAAATGTTGGTGGATTGCAGTGTAGCCAACTCCTCTGTTTTTAGGTTACTCCCAACATTTGACGTGTGAGAGCCCCAGATCCCAGAGCTGTGTGACTGTGGTTCCTTCCTCCCAGCACTCTTTATTAAAAGTAACAAAATACTCCAGCCTGTGTGGTTACAGAACACAAAGCCTTCAAATGCATCATCTCCGTGGGGGCTTTCTGGGCAGGCCTTGTCCAATGTTTGTTCATCAACAGGGATTTTGGAGCTTTGTTCAAAGCCTCTTCTTGCAGCACAAATTTTTTGTCAGCAGCCACCACCACCAAACAGTTCCTCAGCAAAGAGACAAGGGAACACAACATTTATTGCTTTATTTTATGCCCTGTAAAATCTTGGGACTGTGGTGCCCTGTTCCTAATCATGGATGTTCCCAGGATTTGCTGAGGGCAGTCTGGTTGCCTGTGGCTGCAGATTCTGCATCCATGGGGTTTGTGCAGAGCCCAGCCCTGCACCAGCATCTCTGTCATGCTGATAGCTGCACCCCGAGCCAGGCTGGGACTTGCTGAGGCTCAGGCAGAAAGCCCCTGGCTGAAGAAGAAGCTGCTGGAAGGGAACAGGGCCGAGCCCTCAGCTGTGTTTTCAGTGCAGGCCATCACCAGGGTGAATGGCATCCTCTCAGTCTAACACACGACACACAAAAGCTTTTCTGCTTTGCTCCTTGTTCGTGTTCCCAAAGTCCTGCTGGCTGACAGCACTGGGACACAGTGAGGACAGCTGCTGTCCTGCTGCCCTGTTCCCACCCATGGCACCAGCACAGCCTTCAGCTCCCAGTGGAGATCTTGGGAGGGTTTTCTGCCAGCGGAAGGAAAGGGAAAGGATGTGGTTTTGTTCTTGCTACAGCCTGGTAGCCAGAGAGCTGGATCTGTGGCTGTGGGATGAACTCTCTCTTGGATGAATGGACTGATGCTGGAGCCCAGGTGTGCACCTGACAGCTTAGACACTGGCCAGGAAGGCAAATTTCCACAGTGCTGAAGATAAGGCTGACCTGAATGGGATTTACGTGTCTAATCTGTTTAGAAGTGGTGCCTCTCATGAGCTATGCTCCCTGCCTGTGTTTGAAAATGTGACTAGGATTATTTGATTAAAGGATGATGACAAATAACGTGCTATCTTTAGTGCCTCCTGACAAGCTTCATGGCTTTCTCAGCTTCAGAGAGCTTTGGAAAAAAGGTCATTTTTAAAATCTGTCTGTGTAAGAATTGAAATATTACTGCTGCTTTGGAGCCTGGCAAGGAAACCCTCACAGTGGGATGGAAAAATATTTCACCCTTGTATTTTATAGTCTTATAAATCTCCAGTGTCTTTTCCAGCCACAGTGTGGAGGCTGTGATATGCAGTCACGATACCCAAACAAAACAGACACAGCCTTGCTCTTTCTGTGCTCTGCTGAGACCCAACCCTTGGGAAAGTGTAACCTGTGCCATCCATTTTCTCCTCAAAGCCTGGTTTTAAGCCCAGGTTAAACATTTTCCTGAAGTGAAGGATGATCTTTTGTTTTGCCTGGACTACTGAGCCTGCTGGGAATTACAAAGCAATCCTTAGTCAGCACAGTGGGATTCAAAGCAAAAAATGTACCTCTCTCTGCTAGTCCCTCTCCAGCCTGGGAACAGTGGAGGAAGGAAAATGGATGTTGGGTCCTAGCAAGGCAGGCTGCATTGATTTTGAAGAAGCTGTTATTTATTTGAATTTTGTTGAGATGCCTCCACTTTCTGAGGTCTTATGGGAAAAACCCACTTTGCCAGTAGTGCCCTTTCCATGAGAAAGGAGCTGCCTGTACCAAAAGTCAAGTGAGAGGGAGAGGAGCAGAATTGCTGGGGAAGGGATAGAACAGAAAACTGGGTTGAATGCTTTTTCCCCTTAGTGCTGTCTGCTGGTTCCCCCAGTGCTGTCTGTCTCCGCCAGGGCAGTCCCTGGGCTTTGCAGGGCCCTGCCCTCCCCTCGGTGCGAGGGCACACGTGGCTGCAAGAGGCCTGGGCACATCCTGCTTTGGGTCTCCAGCAGCTTTTGGAATGACAGAAGTAGAAGTGCACCTCTAAGGACTCTGCAGGGGTTGCCAGGTGGTTGCAGAAGTTCATTAGTAGATTTACAAGCTGCTGGAGGTGCTGGGCTGGGGGAAGCAGGGTCCCACTGCCCAGGATATCCATGCACGTGCTCCCTTCTCAAGTCCCATAGCTTTGTTCCATCATTGCAAACACGTGCTTGTAAGTGAATTCATCCCTTCCTATCCTCAAACCAGAGGTCCCAAGGGGAGGTACTGGGATGGTGATGGAAGTGCCCCAGGGCACTTTTCCTGCCCTTCTCTGCAGCCACTGTTGGGAGCTGCTGGGGACTGCTGGGGGCTGTCCTGGTGACAGGCCCCTGAGCCATCTTTGGGTTCCTGCTCAGCCACAGGGGACAGACTTGGGGCAGGGGGTGTCTGCTAAACAATGCCAGTTGTAATCCAAAGAGGCTGAGACAATTGAGATTGCCCAGCCTGGAGAAGAGAATGCCCCAGGATTTAGAGACCCTTCCAGTGTCTAAAGGGGCACCAAGAGAGCTGGAGAGAAGCTGTGGCTGCCCCATCCCTGGAGGTGCTCAAGGCCAGGCTAGATGGGGCTTGGAGCAACCTCGGCTAGTGGAAGGTGTCCCTACTCATGACAGGGGGACAACGAGAAGAGCTTCAAGGTACTTCTCCAACTCAAACCATTCTAGAATTCCATGATATCCCAAACATTGAAAGTGCTGGAAATGAGACCTTAAATATCCATTTTGAGTAGGTGACAAAATGATGAGATGTGCACTGACCACACTAGTTTGGGCCTCAGGTGGCTGTTACTGAGATGTACTGCACGTACTTGGGTGGTGTGGGGGGGTTCCTAGGCACCCAGCGCCCTGGGAGGATGGGGAAGAGCTGATCTGGCCCTGGGGTCTGTGGCACCATGTGTGCTCTGTGTCTGGAGTTAGGTGGTCCCTCGGGTGCTGGGCTTGGCTGCCGGATGGGTGCTGGCTGTGGGAGCAGGAGAGGCTGTAGGAGCACTGCCAGGCAGGGCAGGGCTGGGCATGGGGAGCCATTTCTTGTCCCTGCATGGCTGCCTGGGACAAGCTGCCTTTCACTACCCAGCCTGAGGTTCTGTGGACTCGTTTGGGAAGGACTGGAAGCAATGCACAAGGCTGAGAGGACAGAGCTGTCTGGAAGTGTTCCCTGTCCCTCTCACAAGTTCTCCCACAGCATCTGAGTGTCCTGACAAGCCTGGCTGGACCCTGCTGCGACACAGCCCTGAGGTATTTTCTCTTCAGCAGACCACTTTCACTCTTGCATAAAAGGAATGTTTGGGAGCTTTTTTCCTCTTTAATGAGAAAGTGTTACAAGGTTCATATAACCCAGCTAAATACCACCAGTGCCCATCAGAAAGGAAGCATAGGGAACAGAAATAAAGCCATGATTAATTGAGTAAAACAGCAATATCACAAATCCCTTATCATCAAGAGCAGACCCTGTTGCTGGAGGTCTGGGGAGTCATCTGCAAAAGCTGCACATCATAAGGAATGATGTTCCTGTGCATTTCACATTTGCACTTCCGTGCTTTGATATTTCAAAACAGATCCAATGCTTTAACATGTGAAAATGGGAGCCTTTACGAGCTGCAAATAGTCTCATTTGACATGTCTTAGAATCAGTCAGCATTCCCCTCATGGTGCTGGGACTGGCCTGGAGGCCTGGGACCCTGTGCTAGGTTTTGGTCTGCTGACAGGACCAGGTGAGGGCATCCTTTGGGATGTCAAAGACTTTGGAACCAGCAAAAGCAGATCTGTGGCCCTTTGTCACAAGCTAGATCTTTCCACAAATGCCATAATTTGCTGGGCAAACCCCACAACTATCTGCACTAGGACTGCTACAGTATGGGCTGCATTAATGACGGAAAAAGTGACCTGTCTCTGAATAAAATCCTGCAGCAATGACTGTAACACGACTCCTCTGTACTGTCTGGCCAGTGTTACCACCAATTCAACTCCGTGCTTCCTGGAGCCACATCATGCCAGTAGGAATCACATTTGCTACCCTCTGGCTGGACTCTGCATGTCTAAAGGTTATTCTTAGGCTGTGAAGGCTCAGTGCAAGAGCAGGAGCACAGGGCTTGGGGGTCACTTGCTGGCTGTGTCACAAAGTGTCCTGGTCCTCCTGCCCATAAGACAGTGTCCAACAGCTCTGGGTCTGTATCTGCCTCCAGATCCAGTCCTGCCTGCTCAGGGTGTAGGAGGACACAGCAGAGCCCCTGGCTGTGGCTGGATGCTCAGTGCTCCTGAGAGCAGGTGAGTCAAGGGCTCTCCAGGGGCACAGCCCTCTCTCCATCTACCATGTGGATTTGCCTACAGGATGTCTCAGGCCTCGGAAGTGCACTGTATTTACACAAATATATAAATAGAAGCAGCATCCAAGGCTGTGTCCTGAAATGTTGTTTGCACTCTCCAGAAGTTACAGAGGAAGTAAAGGGGTTCATGTTTTTCTTTATATTTTTCTGAGATTCTCTTGCAGAGGGATCACACCAGCCTTGTGCTGGAGCTGCTGCTGTGCTGTGGGGCTGGGAGTGCAGTGGTGCCTTGCACTCTCTGCTGGCCTCCTGGAACTCTCCTCATGCAGTCTGCATGAGTCTGCAGAGCTGCATTTGGAGCACAGAATAAATTGACTCTTGCACAGAAAGTGCTGTTCAACCATGGAGCAGCTTCTTCCCTGCCTTGGCCAGTTCCTGTGCTATGTTCCCCAAACATGTCCTTTGTCACACCTAACCCTGACCTTCGCTGTAATGCCCAGGGTGTGCACAAAAGTAGCACACACACAGCTCTCTCTGCTTCCAGTCAGTGGGATATTCCAGGTCTTTGAGTTCATTCTCTTACTCAGATTAATGCCAGGGTCCTTCCTCTAGATGATGTAAGAACAAAGACTGATGTCCTGCCAAAGGCTCCACATTGCTCAGAAGCCTAATGAGCAAGCCCAGTTGCCCCAGGTAGCCTCAGCCACCTTGCAGTGCCCTGAGCAGTCTCCCTCCATAGCCAGCAAGGCCGAGCTGACAAACATGCCCAGGTTGTGGAGGGCTGCCAGGTCCTTTGGTTACACTGTGAAGGTTTGGATGTGCCAGACCTACTCTTTCTTTCACACAGGGTCACCAAATGAAGCCTGTTCAAAGCAATGGGCCACCTGTGTTGAAGAAGGCTCAGCCTGCCCTCCCTGAGGCAGGTGTCACCTCTGACAGTGGCACCACTCCTGCAAATGCAGGATTGCACCCAAGCTCACCCCCTGCCCAGGGGCCCATCACCCTTCAGCCCTGTTTACTCACAGTGGTTATCAGCGTGACCTGGGAACAATTCCAAGGTCCTCTTGTGGGGATCCTCCTCCTCAGGGCCCATGTCTTCTGCCTCCCACTGGCTGGCCACCCTGAAGAAGCTGCTGCAGCTCCCGTAGGCACAGCACTGGTAGGCGTAGGGCACCTCCAGGACTCTGCACAGAGGAAAGCAGAACTTTAAGGTGTGTCCCCTCCATGACCTGGCTCTCTGTTGCTTTGC
Organism: Leptocoma aspasia; assembly: GCA_013399835.1. Classification (NCBI taxonomy): domain Eukaryota; kingdom Metazoa; phylum Chordata; class Aves; order Passeriformes; family Nectariniidae; genus Leptocoma; species Leptocoma aspasia. Next base: position 202,298 of record VXAX01005844.1, on the reverse strand, counting down.
ACTTTTTGCTTAGTTCCTTCAGTTGTTCAAAGATGAAACTCGTCTATACAGAGTCACAAAATATTCTGGGGTGGAAGGGACCCACAAGAGTCATCATGTCCAGCTCTGAAGTGAATGGGCCCTGCAGGGATTGCATCCACAATGTTAGCACTGTACTCTAACCAGCTGAGCTAACCTCAGATTCAAAAAAATATGGAAAACTCCACAAATTTCTGTGATGTCCCTGCACAGGAGCCATGCTGATCTTCTCTGTATCTTTCCAGTTTTGGTATCTGTGCTGCTGACATGACAAAAGCTGGTCTGTATGGTGATGGTTACAGTGGAGAGGGACTTGGCTTTCGTGAAGGACTCCATGTAGGACATGGTGTGGACCCAGGGCAACCCACCACTCTTGGTGCTTAAGACACCATCAGTCAATAGAATGTTGTCAAACACCAGGTTTGGAAACTGCTCTAAAGTTCCCAGATGGTTCCAGCCAGAACAGGGTTAATTTTTGCAGTAGGTGTGAGGAAGCATGGCCAGGACCCAGAGATTATTCTGTACCATCTTGCTCATTGCTGAGGGCTAGGGGGAAAGTAGAAAATGTGATGGGGGAGCCATCTGGTATTTGTTTGTTGTTGGGGGCTTTCCATGTAAATAACTTTATTTTCTTATATTTTTTGTTATTAATATTGTTGCTGTTACTGTTTGTGTCTTATCTCATTGCTGTTTCCAGTAAATTGTTCTTATCTCAACGCGTGATCTTGGCCTTTTGTGGCTCCAGTTGGGGAGGAGTGAGTGCATGGTTTTAGCATGGTTTAGGAATACTAAATTGGTAGAATACCATTCCTAAACCACCACACTCCTAAAAATCCTTCTGCTGTTCTCCTCAGAACAAACTATCCCCCCTATCTAATATGCAATGTACAGTCTTTAATTTTTACCCCAAGGCCATGTTTTTCCAGGCATCCTTTCTTTCATTCAAGGGGAGAAGCTTCCCTAGAGCAAGTCTCCCCTTGCATATTGTTGAGGGCACCTTCAAACTCCAGTTCCAGGAGTTCCAGCTCAGACAGGGAATTCTCAGGTCTCCCAAGTGAAGCAAGTTATTTCACTATGTCTGATTTCTACTTGAAAGTTGAATTGTTAGTTGCTAATTATAGCACATATTACAAGGTTAATTCAACAGCAGCTGAGCATCATCTGGATGCAATACCAGGCTGTCTGTCAGCAGCTGCATTTTTGGCTTTGCTGGAGGTCAGGGAGACTGCTAATGAAGGCAAAGGAACCCCACGTTTTCCAGACAATTAAGGTCCTCCGACAAGATCAGTAAATATGGTAAAACTCTATATTCTAAAAATATGCTTTTGTTTTATGTTTCCAAACATTTCTGGCTGAACCCGGGGAAGGTCTGGAAACTCTGTATACAAGCTCATTTCCTGTTATAAGCTCCAAATTAGATCCTATTATTGAAAGGTGGTAGGGAGGTGCAGATCCTCCCAGCAAGGCTAAGAACTGCTCTCTGATGACTCTTCCAGACATATGCCCCAAGAGTAAGGCTACTTAATGGCACTGCCCAAAATTTAGGGAATGTTAATGGGTCCATTGGCTGGCATGGTTCACTGAAGCACTGCTGCAGGCTCAGTTTCTCTGGTACAAATGCAAACCAGCTCAAGAGATGCCAATGGAATTAATTTAGAGGAGAAACACCCTGGAAGTGCTGAACTTGACCCACCCTGCACAAGGGACTGCCTGTTGGAGCAGGTATGGAGGAGACCATGGAGATGCTCCAAGGGCTGGAGCCCCTCTGCTCTGGAGCCAGGCTGGGAGAGCTGGGGGTGTTCACCTGGAGAAGAGAAGGCTCCAAGGAGACCTTAGAGCCCCTTCCAGTGCCTAAAAGGGCTTGGCACTTGTGAGGGTGCTGCTTGAGTCCTGTGTCCTATTCTGGACACCTCACTTCAAGGAAGACATTGTGGGGCTGGAGTCAGTCCAGAAAAGGGAAATGGAGCTGGGGAAGGGTCTTGAGAGTAAATCATATGGAGAGTGGCTAAGGGGGCTCAGCCTGGAGAAAAGGAAGCTCTCCCTCATCAGCAGGGACCTTATCACTCCCTACAACTGGTGATTGTAACAAGGTGGGGATTGGTCTCTTCTCCTGGGCACTAAGCAGCAGGGAGAGAGAAAATGGCCTCAAACTACACCAGGGGAGACTCATGTTGGAATCAGGAGCAATTCCTTCAAGGAAGGGCTTGTTAGACATTGGAAGGGGCTGCCCAGGGAGGTAGTGGAGTCCCCATCCTGGGAGGTGTTCAGGGAACAACTGGATGTGGCACTGAGTGCTCTGGGCTGGTGACAAGGTGGGGATTAGTCACAGGCTGGACTCGATGATCTCAGAGATATTTTCCAACATTAATGATTCTCTGAGTGTGTGGTTCTGTGAAGAAAGCTGGAGAGGAACTTTGGACTCAGGTCTGGAGGGACAGGACAAGGAATCCTCATTTCCTGCTGGAAGGGGCAGGGTTTGATGGGATATTGGGAAAAAATTCTTCTCTGTGAGGGTGGAGGTGCCCTGGCACAGGTTGTCCAGAGCAGCTGTGGCTGCCCCATGCCTGAAAGTGTTCAAGGCCAGGCTGGACAGAGCTTGGAGCAACCTGGTCTGGTGGAAGGTGTCCCTGCCCATGGCAGGGGATGGACTGGGATGAGCTTTAATGTTTCTTTCCAAACCACACCATTCTATTGTTATATGATCTTGGGTGTAGAAAATCCTTAAAAGCTTCTGGAATCCCCTGCCAGCTGAAAACCAGTCATGCAGCAGATCCCAGCTATGAGTTAAAAAAGTCAGAAAGAGAGAGCCCTGCAGGTACCACTGCTGAGGCAGCCTGAAGGGAGAGCTCCACACTTTTCTCAGGCCTGAGCTCTGCAGCCCCATGCTGGTGCAGTGATTTGTGACCCCAGCCCTGCGTGTAAACTGGAAAAGCTCCAGCTTTGGGAGCCCATCCTGGATGAGTCGGAACATCAGCTCATGCATTCTTGGCTTGAATGGAACTCCCTGGGACACCCAAGCAAGAGATGACTTCATCTGAGAGGAATTTCTGTTCTCTGGACCATGGGTATTTAAGCCCGAAGGCAGGTGCCACACTGAGACCCACGAGCCAAGGAGGGTCAGGAAAGTCTGAGCCTGCAGCACAGCACTCTGCTCTGAGCCTTTTCCAGCCTCTTCTTTATCAGTTTGACTCCTTCAGGCTCCTCATTAATCCATAACAGACAAGGCATGGCCACACAAGCAGAGTTTATGGAAGAAAACCTGGATGTCATTAGGTAGGACTGCTTCTGGGAATGTTTTCCATTGGGAGGAGCCCTGAGCTGGGCCTGCTCCACGCTTTCCACTTGTGTGTGTGTGTTTGGGGTGGGGGTGGTGGCCTGGGAGCACATCACTGCTCTCCCATGGAACACATTAAAGATGAGATGTGTTAGCAGCAGATGGATCTTCCTCAACCCATGGGCATGGAAGCATGGAGAAAGCACAAGATGGGCAAGGAGATCAGGAGGCTGAGTGCTGTGAGCAAATACAGGCTGTGCTGAACACCAGAAGTGAAAGAGGCAACACCCCAAGTACCTCATTTTGGGGAAGCTCTCCTTGGTGAAGGGCTCAGAGAGAGCTGGGTTGCCTTGGAGCTTCAGGTGGGTCAGTCCAGCCAAACCATCCAGGGGCAGCGTGACCAGCTGGTTGTCAGTCAAGTCCCTGTTAGGGGAAAGCAGAGAGGGAGACCATGGTCAGGGCTCTGCTGCCAGTGGTATCCCAGCCAAGCAGAGGGCACTGCCTCAATTGCTCCCTTGCTGTGGTGCTGAAACAGGGCTGGGTGCTGCACTGGGGCCAGGAGCCTCTGGAGATGAACACTGCAGTCCCTGGGAAAAGGAGGGGCTGGGGTTAGTGGCCATGCTGAAGGCGGTATCACCCTCTCTGTGCACATACATGCCCCACACATCTCTTCCTCCATTGTAGGTCAGGAATGACTGCAGATCCCAGCCCATAAAATACCCAAGAGTCTCAGAAAGGGGGCTGAGAACTGGGGACCCTCCAGAGCCAGCACAGATGGTCTGCAGTGACTCTTGCAGAAATCAAGCCCATCATGCTGCCTTAAAGGCATCTAAGGTGGCTATGAAAGCATCAGGAAATGGAGGTTTAAATGTTCAGGATGAGAGCATCTTGAAGATGGCCCCTCCTGCACTTCATCATCCCTTTATTAATAGTATTAATAGGAAACATTGGGATTTGTTCTGTCCACATCAGTGCAGAGACGTGCACCTCAACACATCAGTCTTCCAACATCTAAATCAGGTGTTCTGATAGCCCAGGGAGTCAGTCTGAGGTCCTCAGATACCTCATATCCATGGTCCACTGTGAAAGAAATATCCCTGCCACTTACAGCTTGGTGAGGGAGTGCAGGGTCACAAAGGCTTCTGGGTGAATAAACTGGATGTAATTCCAACTCAGGTCTCTGCAAGGCAAGGACACAGCAGTAAGAAGAGAGCAGAGGAGGGCAGTGAAGCTGCTGACACTGGCCTAGACAAGTGCCCTGGTGGGACCACATGTGGAATCTCTACCCCCTTGGTCAGCAGCAATTTCTGTCCCATTGCAGCTCCCCACAGAGAAGTCTGGGTCTGTATATGGGTGGTTTCTAACAGAGGGCACAAGAATTTGCCTTTCAGGAGCTCTTATGCTGAGACCAATGGGGAAGGATCAATGGAAAATGTTCTTTTCTGGCTTAATTTCTGTAAATTTAGGAATTTTTTGCCAACATGCCGAACAGGTCATGCCTTAGTGCCAGAGCATCCCCAGTGCAGTCACAGTGCTGGGTGCAGCAAGGGCACATAGAGGCAGGTGGGGAAGGTGACTTTAGAATGTCTCCTGCCATGTACAGGTGCTTTGGATTCACTAAGTCCCCTCAGTAAGCTCTGCCTCCATCCAAGTGAGAGAGCTCCACTCCCTCTGTCACCAGTGTAGAGGAAACCAGCAAATTGGGACACATTTCTTGCCCTAAGGCTGACTACAGGACAAGCTTCATCTCTCCAGCTCTAAGGGAGGGAGGATACCTGCTCAGATGTGTGTGACATTGGGTGGGATGACTCCTTTCCACAGAGACCAGGACATACCCAAAGCTGCCAGAGCTTTCTCACCTGTGTGTGTGTGACTGGGCTGGGGCAGCATGCTACGTTTCCCTGAGTCTCTGCAGTGTCACCTGTCACACCTCAGTGTTCTCGGGCAGTTGTAACCGTGGTGTACGTGACACTCACAGGATCCCAGGAATTAGTAAATGGCACTCACACTGCTGCACCATNAAAAGATGCTTTTTTATGGGAAGAATTTTTTGCACGTCTGCATGCAGAGAAACTTATAATATGTTCATGCAACACCACAGGAAAAGATTTTGTGTGATTTATTTCACTTCCTAACAGAACAGCAAATAAAGACTGTCAGGGATCTTCCCAGATGTCACAGAGCCAATTGTGCCCTTCAGGGCCTTGCCAGCTCTCCAAAGTGTTGCAAGAACATATTATAAGTTTCTCTGCATGCAGGCCTGCAGAAAATTCATCCCATGGGAAAGCATTCTTTTACTGTCTTTTACTCTGTACAAGTTTCTGTAAACAAATCTCTGAGTTGTGTTTCAAGGACATTTGGATTTCTCTGCCTGTCTCCTGATAATGGGAGATGGAGGTTTTCTTCCTTTCAGCCTATGAGGTGAAAAGTTGTTATCTCTGATTGTGTAAGCTATTCTGGCATTCCTTGGACGGAGCTAGAGGCAGGAGCTTGGGATGTTCCGTGCTGGGCAGATAATAGCCCAAATCCTTTGAATTATGGAGTCATGTTAATAAATCATATTTAGCCTTCTGATATTATTGTCAAGAGTCCTTTGTCAATGCATGGACCACAGCAATACCAAGGTGCCAAGCACTTGTCACTGTGTGTGTGGGAAGTGCATGCTTGGGGGCATTTGTGAGGTGGAACACCAACTTTTGGGTTGTGGGGAGGAACTTTCAAACCAAACAGGATGCTCTGCATGGCTGTTCCAGGAGTGCATGGCCCAGGACCAGCCTGTGTAGGACAGTGCTGGAGCTCAGGTACACCGGGGTGAATCCCTGCCCTGAGCTCCTCGTGGCATTCAGGAGGCCTGTCTGTGGTGTGGGCTCTGCCTTGGCAGAGCTGCAGCACATGGTGAGGGCAGGAGGGGTGTGGGCACGAGGGGGCAGGAGCCTCTGGAGATGAACACTGCAGTCCCTGAGAAAAGGAGGGGCTGGGGTTAGTGGCCATGCTGAAGGCTCTGGGTGGTATCACCCTCTCTGTGCACATACATGCCCCACACATCTCCCTGGGACCCACTCGGCCCTTTCAGATGCGGGCAGAACTCCGGTACACTCACTCACTCGTTCTCTTTCTCATGCAACTGGGCCCAAAAACTACTCACTCACACAATCAAAACACACTAAGCTAAGGAGGGGTGTCTGCAGGCACAGGGGAAGCCACAATGATGGTTTGTGCCCTCCTCTTTCCTAAGGTGGAATGGAAGAGGGACTCAACAGGAAAGCCTCCCAGCAGAGCCAGAGGCAGGTTGGGAAGTCCCCACAGCCCATCTGGGTTCACAGTCCCCCCAGCAGGACCCCAGCTGTCCCCTGGTGACAATACTTGCATGGAGCGCAGGGCCATCAGCTGCACAAAGGTGTCTGCTCTGATCTCGTGGATCTTGTTGTGCTGGAGACCACTGGAAAAACAGAAACTGCTTTGAGAAGAGAGCTGAAGGCAGCATTTGTATGTTATGGAGATCTTTGTGCAGCAGACTGTCACAGTGGAAGTTGCTGTGCTTGGGAGACCTACTCTTATTTCAAGAGTTAAACAGGATGACCAGCAAAACATGTCAAAGCCATTCTCTCCTACAGGCAGCTCCAGGGCTCAGACAGCCTCTGCTTTTTATGCCATCATGACTCAGTAAAGAACTGTTGATGTGCAGTAGCCAAAGGTGCCCTGTTAACACCAAATCCACACTGGTTTCCCACTCTGCTCTGCCCTAAGCCTCCAAACTGCTTTTTCCAGAGGACAAGCTAAGAGCTTGGAGCCAGTGATCAGCAATCAGCTCTGTATGACCCTTCAGGAAGGACCATGTGGTCCTGCCCTTTGCCTTGGTGAGGATGAAGCTTTGAGGGCTGAAGGTATCTCAGTGTTTCATGAAGAAATATCTTGATGTCTTGTAGAACCCACTGTCCACATCTGCACATGAAGTGCCTCAGCCCTTCACATCTCCTTTCTAACTCCTTTATCCCCTGGGGAAGGGGAAAGAGCAGGGTGAGAGTTCACACAGACTCTGCTGACTGACCTACACACTCCCTACATCCTCAAGAGACATCCTGGATGCTCCAACCATGCACCTTGTGGGAAAGGTTCAGTTCCTCAGTTCTGTTTCCCAAGTGTGAAACAGTGGTGAATGCTCACTAAGATTCCTGCAGAACACCCAACATGAATTCCCAGACCTGCAGAAGCAGTGTCCCCCCATCTATGACCTTCTGCAAGGCGAGACAGCCACTGCCTGGTGCTCCATCTTACAGCAGCTCCCTGGGCATTTTTCAGGTTGTTAACCTGCCTTTAGACTCAGAAATGATCCTGACTCCTCTCTCACAAGGACCCTCATGTGCTGGCTGTAATTGGCCAGCTGGTATTTGGCCACATGCTCCTGTTCCAAAGGTGGGCATTTGAGCTGCTCCCTTGGTGCCCCACGTAACCAGGCTGGCATTGCTCCTGCCTCTAGCCAGCCTTTCATGTGGGGGCCACTGGAAATCTGGGCACAGATTTGGGGGTCTCACTGCTTGGAAGAGGTGGAGTTTGGGCAGAAGGGGTATTGGAGCAAGGTTGAAAAAAATAATTTAGGGGTGTTTAGCTGTGAGGGATCACCTGTGTGGTGCAGGTAAAGGTCTGCACGCTGGCAGCTACAGCAGAGTGAGGGCACACCTGAGCTGTTTGTGTGCCAGGCTGTACCACCAGGCACCATCAGGCTTGTTTCAAACCATCAGGCTTGTTTCAAACCATCAGGAATACTGTTGCCTGGTAGGAGTGGGGCTTACAGGACAATAACTTTGGGGTTAAGGGACCAAATACTCATTTTGGTCCCTTAATAAAAAAAAATTAAGGTATATAGGTATAATCTATTTGACTTCAGTAGCCAGAAACTGGGATTTAATGTGATTCTATATTAATGTTAAGCCTGAATTTGGCATATGATAAAATTTTGTAAGAAGGAACTTAGGCAGAACGTGTGAAACTACAGGTTTGAAATTCTGAACATTTGTCTTTTTTTGGTGTACTTTCTATTTTTTCCAAATGTTTTCCTGGGGCTACTCTCACAGCTGCCATAAAAAGCAGCAGGGGCTGTGTACTCCCGTTTCCATGTAGTTTCACAATGTTCTAATGTCCAGTTTGCTAAGGCTGGATGAGCTGGTCTGACTATCCAGACTGAGGTGCTACAGAGAGCAGGGACAACCTCTCCTGTGGGGTTTTTTAATGGGGATGTTGCTCCCATACATCTGTTCTTCCAGGTAGCAGAATTCTGTAAAAAATCATGGGGTCTATCTTAATTTTTTAATATAGTTTTTCTCAAGAAAGCCAAGGACTTGTGTTCTGTTTGAAGTGTAGGGCCAGACCTCCAGACATTTTGAGCTGAATGTGAATAACTTTGTCTCAGAGCAACAGTGGTGCCTCCTGGGGCCTGGAGAGGACCCAGCTCAAGAGCTACACCTGAGGAAAGAATCCCCCTTCTCTCAGGAGGGGCTGGCCCTGGGCAGGGCAGGTAAGAGCTGCTTTGTGCCCATGGCATGGGGCTCCTCCTTGAAGCAGAAGACATTTATGGTGAACATAAAGCCCATTCTTGATTAGCTCAAAGTGGGACTGGAGTTACTGAAGTGAATTCAGTGCTGTCACATCCTACTTCTGTGTGAAGTGTCTAGGACCTCTGAAAGGACCTGACTGAATTAAGCTCCTGTGCACAGGAGCTTAATTCAGTCAGGTCCTTTTTTATTCTGTATGTGCATAGGGGCAAAGAGTGGAGCTCTGGCCCATTTGCACTCCAAATGGTGAGTTACAATGCCCAGCTTTACCAGTGCTTAGGGAGTTCTGTGGGTGGGAGCTGCCCCTCTCCTCACAGCAGCCCTTTTCCCCTGAGCACAGCACAAACAAGGACATCTCCATACTCACAGCTCCTCCAGCTGCTGGCACCGATGGAAGCTGGGCAGCTCTTCGATTTGGTTGTGTGACAGCTCTCTGCAGGGAAAGGACAGTACAGGAATGTTGGGACAGCAAAAGCCAGTGCCCCTGAGCCCTCCCTTGGAAGGCAGGTACTGCTGGAGAGCGAGGTGACCTCACTTCATTCTGCACAGCTCCACTTTTGGTAACCCAGTGAGTGGGATCTCCACCCTGCACCTGATGCTGGCTCTGGGTGTCTCTGTGCAAGGCAAGGGTTGCCCCACGATTTACCCACTTGCCCACCCCCAGCCCAGCTCCCTGCAGCACAGCCTCTGTACAGCTGGGCTGGGCTTGTCCTCCCCAGCCTCAAGTCAGCTGTGAAACCCTCTCGTGCCACTTCTGCCATGCACAGCCCTGCTTTCCATGGGCACAGCACAGAGATATTTCTGCCAGAGCTCACAGAAGCTGCAGATGCAGAGCCTTGGGAGGTTTTGACCAGCTGGCTTCTGTCCTCCTTCCTGGCACAGCAACCCCAATGCCCATTGCCTGCTCCCCATTCAGCCTTTCCTGAATTCCTTCCAAGGTTAGGGAAGGGGTTATGGCATTGGCAGGGATTTGGTTCAGGACATTATAGACTTTGAAAACCTCTGGTCCGTGTCCTTTCAAGTGCTGTCACTCAAAAGCAGTTTGCAGCAAACTCTTCTTCCCACTGGTTCATGGGCCAGTGTCATGTCAGCATCTGGAGAAGAGTGGCTTGATAGTCAGAGGAAAACCCACCCTGGCACAGCTTAATGAGAATTTATTGAAGCTGAAACAGGCTGGGTAAGGAGCAATGTTTAACCTCAGCTCTTTCCCCCACCAGCAGAGACTGGATTTGTGGTTGTTCAAGGGAAATTTACCCCAGGGTAAAGTTTTGTATGTGGTTTCTCTGCAGACTTTCCAAACTCGATTTCCATCTTTCTGCCAATAGATTGCTCCTAAAATATTTCAATTTTTTTTTTGCCAACCCACTCACCACCAGTTTTCCATGGTGGAGAGGAGGAGGGAGGGAAAAGCAAGCAAAAGGTTTGTGCTTGGCTCTGGAGGCTGTCACCCAGGATGGAGATAAACCCTTTTATCAGTCACTTTTCCCTGGTCCCTGTGTCAATACATTGGGCTTGACAGGGCTGTAGCTTGGCTAACAGTGATAGGGAAGAACTCCAGCCCCAGGAGTTATTTCTGGTTCTCCAGAGTGAGGGTAACCAGGTGCAGCCCAGAATCTATAACAGAGCAGCCTCAGTCACTCATGCTCTGTTGGGAACACACCAGGATGAAGGTGCTGATGGCATCAAGGGACTTCAGCTCTGCTCAGGGGAGTTTCACCTATTTCTGCTTGAGAAGTAAGACAAATCTTCCAGAGTCAAGGAGCACTTGGACTACTCAGGCACAGGGTGGGATGTTGGGGTGTTCTGTGCAGAGCCAGGAGCTGGACTCAGTGATCCTTGTGGGTTCCTTCCACCTCAGGATGTAACATGATTACAAGAAATCTGTGCCCTGAGCAGGAGCTCTGGATGAAAGCGGCAGGATGATGCCAGGTTGATGCCAAAGGCTGCCCTGCCTGTGTGTGCATGGGTGGCATCCCAGGACAGCCATGACCCTCTGCTCCTGCAGGGGCTCTACAGTCCCTGTGCAGGATCTTTGCAGAGAATCCACATGGTGGTGTGAGGCCAGAAATGCAGCTTGAACTGTGTCATCTATGGTCAGATGTGTCACAGTCATAGCTCCTATGGCTGCCTCAAGACAGGCAGAGAACAGCCACTGGGCCTGTGGGGATGGCATTTCAAAGGCAAGAGAGATGTCAACATGCACAAACATTGGCCCACATACTCTCTCCCCAAACCCTGAAAGCAATGCAATTAACGTCAGGAATGTTCACTAGGGAAGAGGAACAAGGGGCAAGGAACAAGGTGATGTGTCCCAATAAAACTCTCCCACATGGTGGAGGGGTTAGGCACAAAGAACAGCTCTGCTGTGAGGGCTTGCAGTCTGATAACTTGCAAACATAAACAAAGGTTTGGGACCCAACAGCCTGGGCCAGTCCAAAGGCTGCATTTTCATAGCAAGTCATCCATTGAATTGGTCCAGATGTCTAAAGATGAGAGATCTTCCCTACAGGGACATCTGGAACCAAAAGCCTGTAATCTCCTAAGTTACAAATTGTCTCCTTTTATTTTTATGTTTTACTCTTGTTTCCAATTTCTGTGATCAAGAATTCACTCCTATTGCTTTCCTGGAACAAACTTGTTTTCTTTTTCAGCTTGCTTGTATAAAGACTGATGAGAGGCAAGCCTGTTGTTGCCCTAAGGCTGCAAACTTGTATAAATCTGGCTCATGACTCATTTCCTGAGGATGTCTTTGACTGCAGACATAGCTGGGGATCTCAGGAACCAGGGGTGTGATTCCTGAGATGATGCAGAACCTTTCTGAGATGTTGATTTCACCATGTACCAAGCTAAAGGAGAAAGCATGACCGCCCCCCCCCCAGCATCAATCAGTGCCTGGCTAAGCAGGCAGAGCCAAAGGAACATAGAGACTGAGCAAAACCCTGATCTGGCCGTGCTGCCCCACATGAGGAGATGTGGCCTTGTGGCGTCACAGGTCTCCATCAGGTCAGACCTGATCCCTCCTGGGATATGAACAGGATCCTTCCTCCAGATGATGACACTTGCTGGAGCTCCAACTGCAATAAGCCAAGGCTGGGGCAGGGGGTGAAGGTGATTTCCCCCTTGTTTTTGGGCTAAGAGCTTCAGCACAGCTGGGAGTTGTGAAACGCTGCGGCCATTCTTACCCATCTCCTTTTGTACTCTCTCACTCCCCTTGCATGGGGAGGGGACAGTTCCTGCTGGGGCAGAGCAAGGAGGATGTGCCTGACTGCTGCCCTGAGACCACAGCATCATGCTGGGATGAAGCAGCAAGTTGAAGAACAAGCAAGAGCTGAAAGCAGTGATTAAGAAGGTGGTGATTTCTCTATGGAAAAGATGATGGGAACAAGAACCACAGGATGGTCTTCCACAGGTGGTCCTTTCCCTGAGCTAGACAAAAGGAAAGCCCAGTTCCTGAGGGCATTTTTTAAGGACCAGGCAGGACAGAGACACAGGTTACTCACAGGACTCGGAGGCTGGGCAGCTGCTGGCACATCCTTCTGGGCAGGAAATGGATGCCTGCCCGGGTCAAGGTCCTAGAGGGATGGAGAAGAGAAAAGAAATGGTGTTGCTGACAGCCAGCACCCAGACTCTGTGACCCAGAAGCCCAGCTGCCAGTCCCAGATAGTGGCAGGAGAGACACTATCAGTAGGACAAGAAAATACATGGAGAGGATAAAATACTGCCTGGCAGTTTTGGAAACAGGCACTGCTGCTGGCCTGGCTAAGGTGAATGTGCCTGTGAAGAGTTCTGGGCCACTGCTGAGTACTGGAGTCACAGCTGTCCTTGGCCTTGCTGGGGGCAGGTGGCAGTGCCCTCTGTAGCATCTGCCACCCCTGTTCCCTTTGTCCAGGCTGGACAGGCCTGGAGCCAGGACTGCCTCAGAAGCCTGTGTATGAGGGATGGAGGTGTGTCCCTGTGTCCCTGAGACATGGCAGGGCCAGGCCACACCCTGGCCAGGGGTGCTCCCAGTTTAGGCTCAGCATGGGGACCGGTGTCCGAGAGAGGAGAACTGTGTGTTGTTGTAAGAACATAAGTTTCTCTGTATGTAAGTTTGTAAGAAAAATTTTTCATGAGAAAACATCTTTTTACTGTCTTTTTACTCGGTATAAGTTTCTATAAACAAAATCTCTGATCTCTGTTCAAAGACATTTGGATTTCTCTACCTGTCTCCTGATAGTGGAAGATAGAAGTTTTCTTCCTTTCAACCTATAAGGTGAAAAGTTATTATCTCTGATTGTGTAAGCTATTCTAGCATTCCTTAGACAGAGCTAGAAGCAAAAGCTTCAGATGCTCCAAACTGAGCAGATAATAACCAAATCCTTTGAATTATGGAGTCATGTTAATAAATCATATTTAACCTTCTAATATTATTACTAAGAGTCCTCTGTCAATGTACGAACCACAGCAATAGTGTGTGGCCAGAGGCAGTGTGTCCTCCAAGGCCCTGCTCTCCAGGCCTGGGGGCGTGAGGAGGGGACCAGAGTGGCTGCAGGAGCCCCAGCCTGGGTGGCAGATGTTTCCTGACCTGCACCACGGTGCTGGTTCCAGTATGGGCAGAGACACCGGGGTGCAGCAGAAGCACTGCACTCAGAGGTGCACTCCTTCACAGGTGCAGGAGGGAAGGAAGAAAAAACCAACCAACCAACCAAAAACCTGAAAACCAAGCAAACANAAAAAAAAAAAAAAAGACTGGAGCACACTCAAGAGTACTGAGAGAGTCACTCACAGGAAGGAAAGCTGCGTTCAGGAGCCACAGGGGTGAAACGAAGCAGAAGGGTGAGTGACCAGGGAGAGGCAGAGCTGAATACTGCACAGCACTGGGAAAGTTGTCCTCACTGAAACAGCCTGGACCGCCTTGGAGGAGGAAGAGCACAGCTAGCAGGGTAAAAGGGAGAGAGGTGCCACTCACAAAACTTCTAAGCTGGTGGTGCCTTTAAGGTCTGGGAATTCCCTGATGTCCGTTGCTCCGTTGAGTGACCTGCAGAGAAACGAGGGTGAGGTGAGGTGGGCAGATGGCCTGGAGGCAAGTGCAACTGCTCAGGGTTCCAGACCCATCAGCCATGGTGGCAAATCTGCTTCCTCACACCCAGATGTGATCAAGGCCCAGCTCCAGCGTGTCCCTGTGGCTGGAGCAGACGCCTTGGCTCGCTCTCTGCCAGTGAGATGGAGCTGGGCACTTCTGTGCAAGGAGACTTGGCAAGCTCAAAGCCTCTCCCAACCACTGACATTCTTGGCACAATCTCTACCCAAATTAAATAAAAAAACCCCAAACAATTACCACAGGGAATGTAAGCAGGGCATCCCACCCAAGCCGCCCTGGGTATATGCATTTGGATCTAAAGAATGCAGGGCTATTTGAATGATTTACTTTATGTGCTTGGGTGAGGCTTATAAATAGAGATTTATGAGGTTGCCTCTGCCTCAGTATTTTTATTGCTGTGCCACAACAGGTTGGCTGAAATGCCAGCGTGGGGCAGCTGTTGTGGTTCAGGTGGTGCCCAGCCTGTACTGGTGGCCCTGGAGCAGGCCTAGGGCCAAACATGGGAAGGAAGCACTGCCACTGCTGGCTGCCCAGTAATATGATTTGTGCCATGGTGCTGGGACGTGTTCCTCCACTTCTCCATCCTGTGGAGGAAGGCAGATACCTTCAGTGTTCTTCCATTTGGGCAATTATGCAACAGCAGAAAAAGCTGTGGCACTTGTGTGTGAGGTCTTTGCTGCTCCTGGCACAGCTGTGGAGACCCTGGAAGGCCTCAGTGCCTGTCAGCTGTGTGGAGGAGGAATTAGCGTCTGCCTCCAAAATGCCCTTTTCAAAAGTATCCTTCCTCAGAAGAAAACATCTGCAGTGTCTACTCCTTGGAGTAGCCTTTGGGATTGGACAACAGAGTGGCTTCATGGTCCTCTATTGGCACAGGGGCTCTTGAAAAAAGGGAGGGAGGAGGCCACAAAGGTGCCCAGTACACAGGGCTTGGAGCTTGGATGTTACCTCTCTGGGCTTGGTGAACTTACAGAGTGTGGAGCTTTGGCAAGTACTGGAAAGCAGACTGTCCAACAAACTGGATGGGATTGTCATAAAAATGGCTGCAATGGGAAAGAGGAATGGGTCAGAGTCTGCTGCACGTGAAGAGAAGATGCTGTTACAGGTCAAGAGCCTCAGAGCTACCAGCAGCAAGTTGTTGCAAGAACATATTATAAGTTTCTCTGTGTGCAGGCCTGCAGAAAAATCTTCCCATGGGAAAGCATCTTTTACTGTCTTTTACTCTGTACAAGTTTCTAGAAACAAAATCTCTGATGTGTGTTCAAGGACATTTGGATTTCTCTGCCTGTCTCCTGATATGGGAGATGGAGGTTTTCTTCCTTTCAGCCTATGAGGTGAAAAGTTGTTATCTCTGATTGTGTAAGCTATTCTGGCACTCCTTGGACGGAGCTGGAGGCAGGAGCTTCAGATGCTCCAGACTGGGCAGATAACAGCCCAAATCCTTGTATTATGGAGTCATGTTAATAAATCATATTTAGCCTTCTGATATTATTGTCAAGAGTCCTCTGTCAATGCACAGACCATGGCAATAGCAAGCCATGCAGGAGGTGCTGCTGTGCTGTGAGGAACTCGTGTTCCCAGATAACCACAGGCTCTCCCACTGGCCTGTTTCAGCTGGACATTGGTACAACTGAGGTCTCCTGCTGCTCTGAATGGGCCCTTTGGGGTCCTGCTGAACCAGACAGGCTAGAAAGGTGTAAAACCCTTCTTCAGTCCTACTGAGAAACACCTTGCACTGGAGGACACCTCCTGTGATCGCAGCACCAGCACCTTTCTCACTTGTCACAGTCAGTGGAGAGAAGTGAGCTCTTCTAGGACCCAGTGAGATATGGGAGTGGAGTCACCTCCTACAAGAAGCACTTCCCCCCCACTAACTGTGCAAGACTTTAGATGGGCAGATGCAATGGAGAGATAAATATTCTGGGTGTATGGGCCCCCATTATCACTCTGTGCATGCTGCCCGAGGGAGATGGGGATGAGGCTGCTTTTTCTGGCTGGAGCAGTGACTGGTTTCATCCCGTGGCTTTCCCAGTGTCACCCAATGGCTTTCCAGATATTGGTATTTCTATAATTTAGGTCCAGTTTGGACAAGCAGAGCTTTTGTCACTTGCCACGATTTTCTGTATCTGTGTGTCTCAGAGACATATCCAAAAATCACTAACTGTGCTTGAGTCAGAGCAGAAATAACCTGAAAGCTGGGTGTGTTTATCTGCAGAGCTTTGTGTCCCCAGGTCTGGGGCAGACACACAGGGATCTGGCATCTCAGCTCTCTGACACGTGTAGCTGCTGCTGTAGCTGGCCAGCAGCTTTTCTGAACAGAAGGAATAAAGATCAGCAGATGTCAAGCAGGGCTTAAGCAGTTTCCATGCAGACCACCTGTGTTGTGTTCCTTCCTTGCTATCAGCCTGTGCTGCAGCAAATGTCAGCGCAGGGAAAGGAGAACCCACAGCAATTCTGAGAAGGAGCCGAGAAGAAGCAATTTCAGCCTGCTTGGGCACGTGGAGAGCAAACACCATATTGTTGTCATTTGACCATTGCCAGAAATCCCAACTAAAGACACCAGGAAATACCCCTTTCTGGGCAATATAAAGATGTAGGAAACATTACTTAATTTTCTTACATTGTTTGGAGGAGGGGATTCCCAACGAATGCGTTCTCCGGAATAGCTTTGATGTTGTTGTTATGAAAACCGCTGTTGGGAGAAACAAATATCTTGATATTAATTAAACTAACCTTCTTTTCTCAACACTTCTAAAGCCAGAGAACTTTCAAAATATTCGTCAAATAGGAGATATAGGCTCCTTCCCAGGTGCAGCATCATCCCAGCAGGTGAACAAGGCAGGACAAAATCTGCTGCATTTACTCTGTGGGTGCTCCATATGTGACTCCACCAACCCCACTGAGGGTACAAGGACTTCAGGTTTGACACATTACAGGTCAATAAACAGAAACAAGCCAAATACAAGATTTTCTATCCACCAGGAACTACAATTTTTATGGATGGTTTCCATTACAGCTCCACAGCTGCCAACCAGAGTGTGCCAGGAATTATCAGCCCACATGACTTTAAAGGATTTGTAGCTCTAGCTGGAATATTTTTGGTTAAGCTTGAGAAAATTTTTGTCAGCGAACTTTTTCAGCAGAAGAGAGCTCTGTGGCCACAGCCTGACCTCCAGTAGAGCAAAGGCAGTCACAGGTTCCTGAGTCCAGGACTAAGACCAAGCTCTGGGTGATGCCCAAGTTGTTTATCCCAGAGGAGTCTGAGCAGGTGATTAGCTGATGACTGTTTGGAATTTGCCTCTTCTTTAGTGAAGGCATTTCAAAAGTTATCTCAAAGAGGATTAAGGATCTTATTCTCATTGTGAAAGTGAGAATAATGATGGTATCTGGGCTGAACAGAGAAATCTCATGAGCATTCTTCCAGTAAAGAAAAAAGTAGTGTCAGATTTTTACTCCAAGGCTCCCAGAAACACAAGAGCAGCTGCTTTTGTACCACCCTAGCCTGGCACCACTGTGACACAGGAACTGTGGATCCATACCAACTCACCCAATCCTGGGGCTTCTACCTTTGTGGGTGATAAGTGGCATGATTTCTTATTTTTAGTGTCTCCCAGGCTGACCAGTTAGAGAAAGGAGAGCTATCCACTAAAATGGTCATAAACGTTGGTAATTCCCTATTATAAATTTATCCTAAGGGAGATAAAACAGTTTCTTCACAATAGAGGAGGTGGACAGTGCCTGCAGAAACCATGGCCTCACAATAACATGGGGAAGTCCAGGTTGTGGTCCCAAGCTGGGGAATGGACATCAGAAGCAGCCAGAGAACAGATGGAATTTGAGCCCCTGAGATGCCACAGGAGAGTGAGGAACAGTAGCAGGAACCTGCTCCAAGGCTGGCAGAGACTCCCACTCCCCTCTGTGATGTGGAGGTGGTCAGGGCTGATGGAAATCGAGGGGATAAACTGCTTTGATGCAGTGGACAGGGCTGGGAAGGAAAAGAAAGGCTTGGACTGAGTGCTCTCCTCAAGTCAGAGCACCCGTGATGCTTTATTGGTCAGTCTCCCACAGGGAGTGGTTTTGAAAAGAAATAAATTGAGAATCTCACAGCTCCTGCAGTCGGCCCAGTGTCCTGATAGCCCCGGGGAATTCCAGCAGCTCGTTGTAGTTCAGATCCCTGAAAGAGAGAGAAGGGAAAAACATTCATTAACATTTCTGTAGGAACTCAGCCACGTTTATCTGTGCTTTGAAGCCATGGAAACTTGGTCATTAACACGGGAGGCAGGTTTTTCCTACCATGCTGATGCAGCCTGGAAACACACTCTCACACATTCCTGCAGCAGGAATATTCCCTGCTGTGACCACTGTCAGGTGAGAGCCAGTCCAAGGCAGGGCTGCTGCCGTGGGGCTCCTCCCTGCCAAGTGCCCCGTGGCCAGCACTGGGCAGTGCTGCTGCTCCCCATCTCCTGGGGGCTCTGGCCCCTTCTCCCAGCAGCTCAGCCCCGTGGCTTTGGCTCTGAGTAATTTTTCTTGCCTTTTCAGGTCAAAATAGGATTATTTGAAGGACAAGAAACACAAACAGTGTCAGTTGTGTGGAGCCCATGAAGGAGTTCTCTGGGCCTTGCCCTGTGGTGCAGAGGGGATCAGGGGACCATTCCCTCAGGGTTTGTCCTGGGGACACCGGGTCTCCCTGCCACTGGGACATGCTGTGACTGGGAACAATGGGAAGAGGAGTCTGTGGGAAGACTCAGGTCTTCTTCAGATGGTTGGAGTCAACCCCACATTGGAATCCATGGACTAAAGCTGGAAGTGCAAGAGGTAGTGACACTGTTGGGCATTAAGTCTAATTTGCCGCATAGTAAAATAAATAAAATATACTATGTTGGTTGTAATGAAAAGTGTAGAATTTACCCACCCTGACTTGGCAACTAAAAGAGACATCTGAGTCTGAATGAAACCTCAAGAGTTGTGTTTGTTCTCCAAGGATGGGCTTAACCTCTGGAAAAGGATTTATTTGACCTTTGGGGCCCTGCTGGCAACCTGGGAGGAGCAGCCCTTCAAAAGCAGCAATTCTGCTGTTGGCTGGAGGGTGCCCGTGGAGGCTGGCTCAGCTTCGGGTGTGCAGCACTTCTCTAGCATGCCCAACTTTCTCCTTGGAAGGCAATTTCAGCTGTCACAGTAACATTTGACCCTATCCTGGCCATCCCACTTTGCAATTCACTGAAGTCTGAAAACCATGTGACTGCTTTCTACCTGCATGACACTCACCAAGTTTTAAGTGGTAGATACTTTGGAACATGATTACTGGCTCCTGGAGATTACTGTATAATTACACTTAATGAACCTCAAAGTAATTACCATGTAACCTGGATTGTGGTTTATGGAACAGAAATAACTGAGCATTTACACAGCAATGGCCTGCTGCCCAATTACCCTGTAATTCTCATCCTCTGGGCCCAGGCATGGTCATTATGTTATGATCTCTCTTGGCCCCCTTGTCTCTTACGTCTTCTCTCGCTACCAGTGCCCCTGCTTGGGAATGACTCCATGGCATCACCTCAGCTTTGCCCTGAAGGTGTTTACATGAGAAATCAACCCAAAGAGTCTCTTCAAATAGGTCCTTCCAGGACTTCCAGTTTATATGATTTATGTCTTAGGGAATGCTTATCACGGAATTACAAGACAGGGCACAAACCCAAGAGGAAAATATGGAATGAAGTTGTTGTGGGCGGATTTTGTCTCGTTTAGCTCTGACAAGGTCCACACTGGACCTGGTTGCTGGATTCCCTGAGAAGCCCAGGTGCTGTGGCAGGTCCTGGTTTGGCAGGGTTTGTCCCCTGACACTGAGGGCAGTTTTCCCTCCTTCAGTTTCACATGCTGGTACTGTGTGTAGAGATTTGAGCAAATGAATGCTGCTCCTGTAGGGACCCAGAAAGGGCTCATGCTGTCTGATAGCTGCCAGTGCTGGCAATCAGCAGGGAAGGAGCACAGGGCTGGCAGTGAGACCAGGAGCTCTGCCTGCCCAGTGCCCACCCTGCAGTGGTGGCAGGGTCCCAGCACACCTGAAGCTGCTGTGCCTGTCCCAGGGCCCAGGAGAGGAACAGGAGTGGTGTCCCCTCCTCACATCTATTAGACAGGAGAGCTCTGCCTCTCCCTGAACTTGCTCTGACACACTCTGTTCTCATCTGGCTCCAAGCAGATTTTCCTCAGACTTCCCTGCTTGAGCCCAAATTGACCTGTTCAAGGATAAATAGCCCAACACATGACTGCTCATAGCCTCACCCTTTGCTTGTAGCTCCCTATCAGCTGCTTGGATGCTCTTGGCCAGTGTCTGTAGATGGCACATGCCAGGTTCCATCAGGGCCTGGCTGAGGGCTCTCACTGCACAGCCTTGGTTACCAGGGGCAGGACTGTTAATGACATATCCCTTCCCTGCTGCTCAGGAAGATACAGGAGTGGATTTCCCAAGTGAACAAGCAATGGGAAATGCAGGCAGGACCCCACTGGGCATTTTCAAAGCATCAGTCAAATCTGATTAACCTCCAGATCACTGCACTGGTTGAAATCAGAGGCATTAGCAGCCTAAGTCGACTGACAGCCCCAAATTATGCACATAAAGTGCATAATACCTTTAAAAATTTCACCCTGCAGTGACTCCCTGAAATTAGAGGGAGATTCCACAGGGAGCAGGAAGCTGCAGAGATCATTCAAGGCTGGGTGTCTGCCTGTGCCACTTCCCTCCCCTGCACCACAAACTAGGGCTGGGATGAACCTGTGTGATGCCAAGGGACAGTCTCTGGAAAAGAGGCACTGGAAGCCCCGGCCCCAGGTGACATTCAGCCCATCACTGCAGTGTCACTGCCACTGTGGAAGCTTCCTGTGATGGCACAGGGCTGTTTCTGTGAACTGCTGAGAGATGGAAAATATTGCCCAGCAGAGAGGAGGCTTGGCTCACCCGTGATTCACTAACACAACAAGGGATCTTAGATCTGCAACCAGTATTATTTACAATGAATAATTCATTGTGCTGTAATATTTGCTCCTGTCTTTAAAAACGTGTTTCCTTTCCAGCCTGCACCTCTTCCAGGCAGGCTGGTCTTTCATCAGCAGATGAAGGTTCTGTTTGTAGCTCTGCATGTGTGCAAGTACGTACAGGAGCAGTTCTTCCTGAGCGAACACACACCGTTCCCAGCCCTGGCAGCATCCCGGGGCCTCCCTCCCCTCTGCATCTGACAGATACAAAGAGCATTCATTGTCTTCAGCAGCTCCCGCTGGGTGAAAGCCCATCTTGGAATGCTGGCAGACACTGGGCTTGTTGGAAAGTGGAAATGCAACCAGGTGCAGTCATGCTGCTCCATCCTGGCTGCCAGCGACCCCGTTCTGCTCAGAGCAGACAATGTGCCTGTGCTCGCTCCTGCCCATGCTTCCTGCGTTTTGGGGAGGGGAGCCTCCCTCCTGGAAAAGAACCCAGCTGCTCTGGGGAGCAGGTCCCTGAGTGCTGCTCACAGGTGGCTGCTCTGGATCGTGTGCTGCTCTCACTGCCCTGACTTGTCCCCAGTGCAGCTCCTGGCCCAGCTCTGCCCAGTTCATGGGGTTCAGCTGGCTGGAGGGGGCTGGAAGAAACCAGCACTTCAGGATGGTCCTCACGTGTCATCTCTTCCCTGCAGTGGGGCCACTCTTCCCAAAGCCCAGACCCAAACCATGTTGTGAAAAAAATTCTCTGTCTCTTCTTTCACAGAACTGGAGTTGGGATCTGGCCCAAGCAATGACCCAGAAACAGCATTTAACCTCCACCAGAGCGTTCCTGTCAGTGGGGAAACTTTCTGTTCATTTAGTGAAATTCAGTCCTCAGGTCTTTCCACAGGTGCTATCAGGCTCCTTCTGTCCCAGACATCTCCTCCCTTCTCCCCATGGGGAATTTGGCCCAGCCCATGTGCCTGCTGGTGGGTCTCCAGAGCTTCTTCCCCAGCATAGGGTCAGGGCAGAGTGGAAGGACTCATGGCTCAGTGGGTCAGGGATGATTTTGCTTTTTAAATCCAGTGGCAACAAAATTTCCTCTCCTGAGCGTGTCACTGAACTGCCCATCAGCCACAAATCCTCTCCAGAAGCTGGCAGATGTAGGAAATGGAGGTGCTGTAGCAAACACCTTGAAGGGTTCCCTTCCTCTCCCTGCCTTACCTGAAGTGCTTGGGCAATGCTTTGCTTCCCTAGCTCCACACTCTGCCACTTTCCCACTGCTTCTACATTTGGGATGGTGCAGGGAAAGCTGCAAAAAGCCACTTCATTGTTCCCACTGCACTGCTGTGGCACGGGCTGGGGTGGCCCAGGAGGCCTCTTGGCCCAAGGGAGCTGGAGCTGGCAGTGCTGCCCCAGCTCTGGGCTCTGACCCCACACCAAGGCTCTGTGTGTGATGTGTGAGGTTTCCTGGCTCTGTGCTGTCCTTTTTGGCACAAAGCAGATCAATGGCAGTGTTACTTGGTGGAAGGATGGCAACACACCATAGCCATGGCTATGCCGAGCAAGAGGGAAGCCTCACAACAACAGAAATAAATTAAAAATAGTGAGCATGACATAAGGGAGTTTTCCCCATTATCAAGGGCTTTTGAAAGTGAAATCAGTCTGGCAGGAGGTTCAGAACTGATATACAAGAGCAATGACTAGGAATAATCCCTTTCCTCAGCTAGGCTCAAAGTTACCAGCTCTAGCATGGCAGTGGGATGGCAAGAGGAGCCTTGTCTGTTCTTTTCCTTGAAATGAAAGCCTCTGAAAGGTCACCCAGTCTGCCCAACACACAGTGAACTGGCTGGCTTTCCATTGTTTTTATTGCTAGAGGGAGCCTATAGCTTCATATTTGGAAGATCTTAACCAACCCTGTTGTTTATTTAGAAATAAAAGTAAGTTGACATCAAAGGCCCAGTTATTTTGGGCTTTAACTGCCAGGGTGATTTGAAGCTGACAGCAAGCAACCTGGAACTATTAATATCTTCAGTCATGCCAAAAGGAGAGAAGGAGGGGAAAGAGTCTCAGGTCAATTTTCTGCCTGTTAAGGACTATTAGTGGTTCCACACAGGAAGCCAAAAAAAAAAAATTATATAGTACTATAAATTCTTCCATAAGCCACAAAACACCACAAATTTGCAGCTAATAAACCTGAAGATGGAGTGAGATTAGAAGTTGTAGATGGGACTGTAGATGCTGACTATTTCAGTCCCAGTGGAGCTGGAGATGTTAACATGGTGCCTGGAGGGGACTTTGTGCAGCCTCCTCTGAGGACCTGGCATTTCCACCTGTCCTGTGCTGGCACCTCATCAAGCTGCCAGTAAATGTAATTGCTGCCTCTGCTAGTTGTGCTGGTTACTGTGGGCAAATCAAGCCCTGGAAATGATTTAATTGGTAGTCTGGAAGCCCAGGGGGCCATGGTGATCATGTAGTTTGACCTCTTGCCCAGTACTGACCAGACAGCTTTACCCAGACTCCATACATCCAGTCATGGCTTGTGCCTGAGCCGCCAGATTAGTTCAAATCTGAAAAATGACTGCACAATCAGGTGTACAGATTCATTAAGATTTTGAATTTGAAGCCTTTTGTGCAGTCTCTTGATGTTAATCCCAAATCTGTACAATTCCCCAGCAGCTGATGGATTTTACCCCTCAAGGACACCCTGTTTGCTGCACTGAGCTGCTCTGCTACTTCCTCAGCATCCTGATGCTCCAGCCCTGCAGTGTCAGCAGGGTCCCCAGGCAGCTCATCAGAGCTTGGCTGTGTGATGCCAAGCTGCCCTGCCAGAGGGTGGGAGGTTCTCCTTCAGGAGAGGCTCAGGTGCCCGGACTGAGGGGACAGGGAAAGGAAGGGGACATGGAATCACAGATTCATTAAGATTGGAAAAGCCAAGATCATCAAGTCCAACCATTAACCCCACACTAAAACATGTCTCTAAGCACCCTAAGTGTTTTTTGGAATGCTTGCAGCACTTTGTGTTGTGTGGCATCAGCCCCACTCTCCTGGCAGTGGCAGGCAGTGCATGTGTGCCCTTGCCCAGCTCAGCCTGGGGGAGGAGATGCTGCCAGTGCTTATAATAAGTGAGAGGAGGGAATGGGGATGTGGAAGGACTCAGAGCACTTGTCTGGCTCCAGGAAATGTGCCCATAGCTAAAGGAAGAAGGGGGTGTTCACATGCACCACAGAGAGGCAAGACCCACCATGGGATTCATCTGCTAGGGTCAGTGTGTTCATTGGGAAATTAATCATGTCCTAGAAACCCTCCCTTTTTTTTTTTGGAAGTTCTAAGGAGAAGCCAGGCTATGATGGAACTTGAGGAGTGCATGTGTGTCCCAAAAGAACAGAGATGGGCTGCCCACTGTGGGAAGGTTGTCAGGTACATGATTCCTGCCAGGAGCAAGCAGCAGTCTCTGAACAAGGATTCATTCTGACAGCCTGGCCTGGAAATGTCTCAGCCACTCAGTGATACGGTGCTGCAGCACTTTACAGGGTTTCTGTGGCACTGATGGCTCATTGCTGAGGCAGGGGGACTGTCTGTGGGTTGTGCCTTGTACCCCTGCAGCCACCAGTCCCTCCCAGTGCAGCTCTGATCTCCACTGAAAATCCCAGCAGTGTCCAGTGTGTAGCTGTTCCACCCAGGACTCCTGTCTGCTCTCTGACAGAGGTAATGGATAAATATTTGACATTTATGTATTTAACACATTCAGACACAAAGGGACCTCCGTGCTGGGACACACAGAAACGTCCACAGAGCTGGGGCAGGCGTGGAGGAGACAGCCAGGCTGGAGAGGAAGGCAAAGCTCAGGGAAGCCTTGTCTACAGCAGAGCATTCCCCAACTGTAGGAAAGAAGCTGGGGATTTCTACCAGCTCCCCAAGGTGCACAAGTGGCTGGGGATCAGCTCCTGGAGCTCTGCTGCTGGAAAGCAGAGCTTCTGTGCATCAGCACACCCATGGTGAGAATATGCCCCCAGCTGCCTCTACTGCCACTCTGCTGGCTGCAAGGGCTGCTCCTGCTTTGCACAGGCATCACTTCACACTCACACACCTCGGAGGAAGAGGCACAGACAGTTCACTTCACACTCACACACCTCGGAGGAAGAGGCATAGTTGCTCCAGGAGAGGCTCTGGCAACAGGGAAAGGCTTTGGGCAAAAGGAAGCCCAAAGAGCCAGAGGAGCTGAGGACCTCTGATGGGTCACAGCATGTCTGCAGACAGAGGTTGGACCTTGGAGAGCCCCAGTACTGCTGTTCATTGCAAGATCAGTGGCTCCAAGGCTGCAAGAACAGTGGCAGGGGAAGCCAGGCTGGAGATCTGGCCAGGTGCAAGAGGGGCTGTGTGGATTTGGTGGGCAAAGGGAGAACAGGGAGAGTCCTGTGATGGAGATGAGCCTTACAATGGAGCCATGGAAAAGTGCAGTACCTCCAGAACTACCTTTTCACCTGAACTGTCTTCAATTTCTCTCTTTTTTTCTTTATAAACCTGCAAAAATATTGTGTCTGACTGGGCTTGTGTTCTGCCAAAGCTCAGCCTGGTTACAAGGTACTGACTGGTTCAGAGCTGAGCTGCATCAGGGAGGGAACATTCCTGGTAGTCCAGGCTCCTGTCCTAGGGGGAGAAGCTGCAGCAAACTGGGAGGAGGGCCCAAGGGGACACCTAGTCAGTGCCAGATGTGTTTGCCAGTTCAGTTTTCAGGTGACTTTCTCTGTTTTGAAAACTGACTTTCCACTTACACAATGATCAGAGCAGACAGCAAACTTTACAGCTCTGTTCTTGGACCGGGCACAGGGACCCGTGCAGCCAGGGCCCTGAGCTGTGGCCCTTGTTTCCAAAAAGCCACATGTCCCCTTCCTTTCCCTGTCCCCTCAGTCCGGGCACCTGAGCCTCTCCTGAAGGAGAACCTCCCACCCTCTGGCAGGGCAGCTTGGCATCACACAGCCAAGCTCTGATGAGCTGCCTGGGGACCCTGCTGACACTGCAGGGCTGGAGCATCAGGATGCTGAGGAAGTAGCAGAGCAGCTCAGTGCAGCAAACAGGGTGTCCTTGAGGGGTAAAATCCATCAGCTGCTGGGGAATTGTACAGATTTGGGATTAACATCAAGAGACTGCACAAAAGGCTTCAAATTAAACATGCTGATGGAGAGAAATCCACTTGAGCAAGGTAGCATTTGGCAGACAGTTTTCTGGGAGAACAGCAAAGCCTGACTGGTCCTTAAAGTGTTAAACAACCCTTATATGAGCTGTACTGGAGATATTTCCCATTTCCTTCTTCCTGCCTTCATTGCCCAAGGTGCATTTTATATTAATTTTCTTACTTTTTTTTTCTCCCATAGAAAACACAGCTCTCCAGAGGAGTTGGTAGGTTCCAGCTCTGCTCTCCATTTACAGATTCGACTAATTACCCAGATAATGGGACGGGTGCTGTGGTAAGGGCATTTCCTGTCAGGCAAGGTTAGGCAGATAAAATGCCTGGAGCCAGAGGGTTTTGGATTCAGCCGTTCTGGGAGACGTTTCTAATTTATTAGTGCTATTTTTTAAAATAAATTAAAAGGTTTTTAAATGAATGGAGAGTTGCTCTTTCCAAGTGATTTATCTCCTTTGTCTGATGGGCGGAGGAGTTGGCAGGGATGTGGATGGGGAGGGAGAATCCAGGGAGATAGGAAACAGCGGGGTCATCTCAGGTGGAGGGGATGGGTGAGGGCTGCGTGGCCTCTCTGAACACATCCGTGTCAGGGACAGGCTGGAGATTTCCCAAAGGAACAGCACTTCTGGGGCAGATTGTTTCTATTTTGGCTGCTGCCTGGAGGCCTCCAGCATTTTGAGCCAGTCCTGGGGAGCAGCCATTCATTTTCCAGCCCTGCCCGTGCCCCAGGAGTCACCTTGGCCCTGCTGGGGGCTGGGAAGGCAGGACACTGCCAGGACACTGCCAGGACACACTTTTGCTCTCTGCCAGCACCAGGGCCTGTCTGTGCCAGTGTGCCAAGGCAGGGGAGCCCTGGCCCCTGCCCTTGGTCCTTGCTCCGTGGGACTCGGCCGTGTCCATGACACTGGCAGGGCCATAGCTCTTACTTTTGCATTTTTCCTTTTGCCTCAGCAGCTCCAGACAGAGCTCTGAGCAGGTATTGGGGAATATGAGGTGGCTTTTGTGTGGGGGACCCTGCACATCCCTTGCCAGGGTGCTCCTAGGCACTGCCAGCCCACCTGAACCACACCTGAGAGCACAGACCTGCCAGAGCCACTGCTGCTGCCCACCTGCCTTGTACCAGAGGCCCCAGGGACTCATCAGGCTTCCTGCTGTGTGTGTGTGACAGTCAGCCCCCAGGGCCAGCACCCCTCTCCCTGCTTGGACAAAACAATCTGATGGGAGAAAAAATGCTTTCCCCTTTTCTTCAAAGCAGAGATCCCATCCCAGGGGCATTTGCAATGAGTCACTTCCACAGCTGCTTTGGGGGAAGATTTGGGAAGATCCATGAGGAGCCTTTGTCCCCTTTCAGCTGCACTCTGCACCTGCTCTCTGGGGTCTGCTCTGCTCTTCCATGGGGACACCAGGGGCTGATTCCTGCCTAATAGCAGGGATGATGGCAATGCTAAATGCCAGTCTGTGTGTGCTGGTGTTTGGAGGTGGAATCTGGGGCCTGAGATTCAGCTGCCATGGCTGCCTCTGAGGCACACACACATACTCAAACACCGGTGGCTGCACAGGTTCAGGTCAGCTTCCCCTTCCATCCCTCTGCACAGAGCAGTGACCCGGGGCTTGGTCATGCAGGGGGGCTTCACTCATTCCCCTTCAGCTGTGATCCATGAAATGTTCATATTTCAGGGACACAGAGGGATCAATTCAGTGTTACCACAATCTACCTAATGAGGCTGAAGTTGAGCACTGTGAAGTATGAGACAATTGTTCATTAGCCTTTAGACTGTGTTCAGACTGATAGCAAAGCTCAGGGACCTTAGGACACTGCTCAGCTCTCAGGGTGAAGGTGGTAAGGAGGAAACCTGGGCATGAGACCAGCCTCCCTGTGGAAATTGATGTCACAAGGATCCCCTCATGAGAAACCCTTTTCTCATAGAGCCATGGGGAACCTGGACCCTGTCTTAGCACCATGCAGGCCTTTGGATGGCAGTTTTCCCCTGCTGTTCCTCTGAAACCACAGCCATGCTCTCCCTAGCACTCTGCCCCCAGCCCTGAGCACAAGGCCTGGGTGTTCCCAAGAATCAGTTTCTGTCATTGCAGTGATGCTCCTGGCTGCAGCTGAACTGCTCCTTCCATCAGCTCTTCCATAACACTTCTGCTCACCAGGCTTATGGTACACAACAAGCCCCACCACAGAATCATGGGATGGTTTGGGTTGGAAGGGATCTTAAAGATCATCTAATTTCAAGCCCCTGCCATGGGCAGAGACACCTCCCACTAGAAGATGTCTAAACCCCTTGTCCTTCTTGCTGCTTTGTTAAAGACTGAGAAATTAAGTCTAAGATAATCAGGAGATGTAGAAGTCAAGATCTTTCCATCCAAATGGCAGAAGCAAGGTTACAGTGCCAGATGTTTTACAGCAGGTGTTGAACATCCCAAGGGATGACACACCACGGGGCAGGGCTGACAAGGCAAATCTGGAGCAGAGAAGCAATGCAAAGAGCATTGTGTCTGCAGTCTCAGCTCTTGGCATGCCTTGCACCTACTTCTTGCAAAAGATGGTGCTTCTCTTGACTCTTTTTCATTTCACCTCCCCATTCCTCACCCTCTCGGGATACCCTCACCCTGCTGTGCCAGGCCTTTTGCCATGGTCCAAACATTTACCTCGGCCACAGATCTTCTCCTCTGGCCATCCAGTGGGTGATGGATGTCCTTCCCTTGGTATTTATGGTCTCCATGCAGTGCTGGTTCCTCCCTGCACTTCCTGTGGGCATCCCCTGACCTTACACCTTGTGTAGAGGAACGAGGCCACTGCCCAAAGGGGCCACAGGAATAAAGTGCCACATCAGGATATTTACAATCTCATTTACTCCATGACTTTGGGAAAGGGCTAAAAATTGCCAAGCTTCTCCCACTCTGACCATCTAACTCCTGGTTTCATGGCTCAGCTTGGGGCTTCTTCCCACAGCCCTGCAGGGTTGTTCTGTGTCATCTCTCAGGCTGATGGGAACTGGAGAGGGAATCTCACTGGTTTACAGGGCTGTTTTGAAACCCCTTTGGGAATCTGGCCCAGGCTGCTCTGACTTGCTTCCAGCCTACCTGCCAGCTTTCCTTCCCAGGAAGAGAAGGCTGGGGGGCAGCTGGGGAGCAGCCAGGTCTTGCCCTGACAGAGAAAATTTTCTTGGAGCTGCTTTCTCCAGTTTCATGCTGGTGTTTGACTCATTGAGACCTGGTGGGTGCTGCACATCTGCCTGTCCCCCTGTCAGTGTGGAGAACACAGAGCTGCTCTTGCTGTGCACTTGGCAGAGCTGACTTGCTCACAGAAGCTGCAGATCAATGCAAGGGAAATGTGAAGTCATTCATCTGGCTTCACCTCTTTCTAGATTTGCTGCCCTTCTGAAATATCAGGGCCAAGCCCTCTCCAAGAACAAAGATGCTCCACTGGGATCTGTTTTTGCAGAAATGCTGGGACTTGGAGCAGGTGAGCTGTGTAGTTGTACTTATGCAGCTCACACATTGCTGAGACCTGCACAGGGCAGTGCCTGCTGCTTCTCTTAGGGTTTTGGCATTTAATAAAAATAGAAGTTTTCCTGTCTAGCTGAATATGAGAAGAAATATTTCCCTTAGGGAGACAGAGGTTTTTGCACCTAAAACTTCCCAGGCTCTTCTGGAAAACCTGAAACAATGTTTTCCACTCAAATTTTACGGTTCTTCAACTATTGTGCCTGGTTTATAATCAGCATCTGGCCACAAATACTCATTTTAGGAACCCTGGAGAAATTTCTGTCTTCACCAACCCTTACCATCCTGCTGCCTTCCAGGAGGTAACACCCACGGGGTAACTGAGAGCATGATTTGGCTTCCACAAGCCAAGAAAATGTGCTAAGTGTTGTCAACAGAATGTAATCATAATTTGAGTTAAAGGGTAAATGTGGAGACTGTAATCGTCTCCACATGCACAGGAGCTCAGAGGTGGTAGGTAGATGCAGGTCTAGCAGCTTGGCTGGGACAATGCAACCAAAAGCTTGGCAGTTTTTTGTCCCAGAGCTTGTCCAGCTTTGGTCAGCAGGCAGGTGGGTGCTAAGGATGGGGGGGTGGCTCCACCTGAGGAACATCTGTTCCTCAAGGATCACTGAGTTGGAATGCTTGCTGGCCCGAAGGTGAGAATTGGGTGCTCAGGCCAAGAGGAGTAGAAGGCCTCTCATTGCTCTGGAGCATGCTTCTTCAGAGCAATCAGATGTGGAGGAGAGTGTGGAGAGTCTGGAGCTCTCTGCCACAGCACTGTCCTTGCTGCAGCAGCTGTGCAGGGTGGGGCTGTGGGACCCTCACACCAGTCCATCCTGCAGGGCCTGAACACAGCCCTGCTTCAACAGGACCACCCTTGGAGGCTGGATCCTCCCAGGGCTCCTGAGCAGCATCAGCAGAGACAGGGCTTGCAGAGCTGCAGTGCTCCAGGGTCCCCACTTTGCCGCACAGTCCTGTCCCTGTGGGCACTGGGAGCAAGGGCAGGGGACATGGAGCTCCCCACGTGCTGGGTGGCACCTCAGATGAGCAGCAAAAGGCAAAGAAAGTGTGAGAGTGGGAGCAGAGTGGAAGAGAGGGAAAATGAGCATTTAGCACAAATGGTTGTGGAAACAGAATTATCTCCCAGGGCTATGAAACCCTTTAGTCTTTCCCCATGCAAACAAGGGGCCATCTTAGGAATTCCTCTGCAGCTCCATGCTGCTTGGGATGGGCAGCAGCATCTCTAACCACCCTGGCTGCAGACAAGCCTGCCCAGATGCAGGCTGGGATGTTGCTGCATGTCTGCTACAGCTGTAGCCCAAACAAGGTTTTCTTCCCTCAGCAAGTTCTCTGCTTCCTGCTGCAGCTCCCTGCCTTTGTGCTGCCTGGGTACCACAGCTCTGCCCTCACATATTTGCCTGTGACCACCAGAAATGACTGGGGAGAAAGCCAAGCTGGGACCCGTGGGTCACCAGAGGAGACTATCCATCAGCCTCCCACCCCTGGCACAGTTCAGCCTCTCCCCAGCTGAGCCCTTCTGGGTGGTCCCAGGATCTGCCAGTCTGCAAGGAAGAGACAATGCATGTCATGGTCCTGCCCTGAGGAGTGTGTCTGGGGACCAAGGGTTTGCCTGCTGCTGCCACTCTTGCCCGATAGCTGCTGTTGGCACCATGCTGGGCACAGAGGGGCCCTGTCTCCTTGAGTGGCACTTGAATGCTGGGAAGCAGCATCTCCTTCTGCCATGGCCTGGACCCCCTGGTTCTCCTGGCAGGAAGTGAGGGCCTGACTCTGACCCCAAGCCTGCATGAAGGGACATATTTCTGCACAATTGAAGGCATCAAGCACCTCTTCCAGTCTTTCAGAGCCTCAATTTATTTGTTTGCTTGTTTATGTTTTCTTCTGGGCCAATGCACAGCACATGAGGCACAGGCTGCTCATGCAGCTGTCACAGCACAGGGAATGTGTGGCCAGGCTGTGGGATGAAACTGTCCCTGAGTTCAGGGTGAGGCCCCTGCTGCTAATCACAGAATAGTTTGGCTTGGAAGGGACCTCAAAGCCCATCTTGTTCCACCCCCTGCCAAGGGACACCTTCCACTACCCCAGGCTGCTCCAAGCCCTGTCCAGCCTGGCATTGGACACTGCCAGGGATGGGACAGCCACAGCTGTTCTGGGGACCCTGTGCCAGGGCCTCAGCACCCCAACAGCCAAGAATTTCTTCCTACTATCTGATCTCAATCCACCTTCCTGAATATGTGTCCTGGAGGTGAATTCATTCCTGATTCTCATCCTCCCTGCAGTCTTCTGATGGATTGTTTCCCAGTCATGCCAAGCACATGGTGCACAATGAAGTCAGCTGGCTGTGGGTGATGCCAGCAGGCATGAGATCATTTCAGAGATACCCCACAGACCCCTGAGGACTTTACAGGCCCCAAACTCAAGCCAGCCTCTTGCTTTGGTGGTCAGGTGTTGGGGAGGCTTTAGGACCGTGCCCATGTGCTGAGGAAGGAGACACAATCCCTGAGTAGGGAATGCACCCAAGCTCTTGGGATTGCACCTGGACTAGAATGGTGTCCAGGGCCTTGGAACCCCTTGCCATCCACACTGCCCACATGCACAGATCTCTCTGCAGCAGCAGCATAGCCTGAGCAGCTTGCACAGCCACAGGAGGAAAGCCCAGGCTCTCACTCCTCAGTAAGCACCATGCCCTGGGCACCCACTCGTGCTGGTGCCTGGAGCCAGCCCTGCTGCTGCCCCCAGTGCATGGGGACCAGTGACACGTGTGGGGCTGAGCCCCTTTCCTGCATGCTGTGCTGGGGGATGAACACACCCCAAGTCTTTAGGACAGAGAATAAAGCAAGGCACTCACAGGGTTTCCAGGCTGTGCAGCCCATCAAAGCCGTTGGCTCCCAGGCTTTGGATCCGGTTGTTGTGCAGGTGCCTGTGGACAGAACAGAGATGGTCAGTGGGGCTGCAGGCTGACCTCTTCCTGTGCTCTGAGCCGTGGTCCAGAACATCCTGTGAGCTGAGCACAGCCTGGGCTGGGATGCCAAGGGCACTTAGGGGTTCCCCCTCCTAGCCCATGAGACGTGTTGGGTGCAGTAGTGCTTGCAGAGAGCTACAGAGCTCCCATTCTGTAGTAGTGTGTCTTCTGTTGATGGGGTAACTAAATTATAAGGGAATTTTCAAATGCTCTTTGTCTGCCAAGTAAGGCAAAGACACTAGAAAGTTCTCTCCAAATTTAGTATAGGGACACCTCATAGGATTTTTGAACTTTACCTCAAACTTGAGGTCACTTGACTGGACTGAGCCAAAAGTTTTTTGCCTAAGCTATTAGGTACAAAAAGGACATAACAAAAAATTTAATTACTTTTATAATGCGTCTTAGCAGGGCAAAGACCTCTTGCACCTGGCACGACTTTTCTCTGTAAAAGAGTTTGTTATTTTGTTTCTTATTAAACATTTTTTGTTTCAAACACTGCCACAGAAGTCTCCCGCTCATTTTCAAGCCCTCTGGGCTAGCAGAGCTGTCCGGGGATGAAGGGACCAGCGAGAGCTTATAACACCCTGGCCCTCACTGAATCCCTTCACCATTCCTCTCAGGAATTCCAGGCTAATGTAGGAGTTTCCCTGAGATCTCCACCTTCACAGCTGCCAGGTGGCTGTGGATGAATGTGCTTAAGCAAGAAGCTTCAAGAAACATCCTAGAGCTCACCTTACCCTGGGCTCAGCCCACCGTGTGGCTTCACCAGCTGCTCATGGGCACTGGGTGCTATCTGAGGACACAATCATATTTGGACTCCTTGGAGTTTTAGTAGCAGCAAGAAGATTTTGAGTGCAAAATCATCCTGTTAGTCACAGTTTATTATCTTTACATGCAAAAAAAAAAAAAAAAAAAAAAAAAAAAACACTGAAATTT
>VXAX01005844.1:132608-165684 GCA_013399835.1 Leptocoma aspasia | reverse complement strand
AATCACCAAAGAGCTGATAATCGCTAAAGAGCTGATACTGCTTGCTAAGGTGACCTACGGTTTTAGGGATTGCCTGAGGCTCCTGGAAAAGAGACCTCTCTATCCGGGACATTACAGCAGTCCAGGGTCAGACAGACCCTAAACCCCAGCCCTAACAGTCCTGCAGCAGCACAAGGGCTCCCATCTGTTGTGGGACAAGTGAGCTCCTCTGCTGCCAGGTGAGCCCCTGCTGTGTCTTGCTGACACCAACATAAATGACAGTGGCTGCAGAATCCCACGCAGGCTGGGGAGAGAGGCTGCAGCCTGGCTGGTGTCTCAGGTGGTGAGAATTTGGAAACAAAGCAGAAAAAAATCAAACTCTACAAGATTAATTCTGACCCACAATAAGAAACATGCAACAGATTCTAGAAAGAATATTTTCTCTCCTTGCCAAAAATTTCTTATCAGAAACTGGGAATAAATGTGATTTCCCCTCATCATTCATGCAGCACCCTTAGTCAAATTTGTTCAGTTTTCATCTGACTTCCTTTTCCATTTAGTTTTTCAGTGAATTAAAAGGTCCTGGAGAACAGACTGAGAGACAGTCCAACACAGGCAGTAGCTTCAACTCTGGCAATGCCACCTCCAAGGGGACTGCACTTTTGTCTTACACAGGAAGGGAAGCAAGCTGAGCTAGTGCCTAAATACTGCTTTAATGAAGGTGCTTGTCTATATGGGCAAGGAAAGGGAAATTTTATCAACATCTGCATTGAACACTGGTGAAAGCAGATCTGGCAGGACAAACTAATGGTGCTAATACCCACACTGGTAACTGGATGTTGATAAACTGAAATGGGTGCAGAGAAGAGCAAGAAAAATGATCCAAGGGCTGGAAAAAAAAATAGGATGGAGACCTAGAGAACTCAATCTGTTTAGCTTATTAAATAAGATCAAGGGGATGAGTACAGTCTAATGTATAGGATTCTTCCTGGTTAGAAACTGGGTACTAAAATGGTTCTGTGATTTAGCAGAGAAAAGAATAATAAGAAGAAATGTCTGAAGTCAAAGCCAAAGAAAATTCAAATGGAAATATGAGCATTTTTTTCTAACACTAAGGATGATTAACCACTGGAACAGACTACAAAGAGAACTAGTGGATTTGCCATTGCTTTCATTTCTAATGACTTCATTTTTTTCTTCTCAAAAAGGACAAATGCAAACATTTTCCATCAATTATTTGCATTAGATGATTTGAACCAAGCTCAAATCTGACATCATATGAATTCTCCCCTGACGAGCCACTGCCACAATGAGCTTCCATTTTTATTGTGGCAAAATTGTCCTTTTCCTCAATTTGGCCATGGATAAGTAGAGAAATCTAAATCATAACTGGTGCAAATTCCATGGATTGTTTCCATTACTGGAGGACCCGCATGAGGCTTGTCTGGTAAAGAATAAAGCTCAATCAGAAGTGAAATTCTCAGGGTGCATTGGAGTACAATTTGCTTCTTCCTCAAGTGCTGGAGAAGGAAATCCACTTTTGCCAAGGCCTCAGAGAGAAAAGGCACTTTTGCCAATTAAAAGGCTCATGAATGGGGCTCAGATGTTCCAGGCAATATTGTTCTTAGTGATAATGAATTGCACATGCCTGGCACTCCCTGCCAACACCGAGGTTGCCAACAACTCCTCAGAGAGACACAGGTAACTCCCTTGCACAGGTGAGGGCAGGGATTCACAGGCTCATCCTGCACCAGGCTGGGCTTTGTGGTGCTAGGAAATCCCAGGTCCCACAGATGTCAGCTGAAATGACTGGTGATCAGCTTCCCTGGAAAGCTGGGGTGTGTTGATGTTTGCTCCCAGGCAAGGAAGACACTGAAAAGCAGTGGTCCCTTCTGAGTCTCAGCCAGAGTTACACCAGAACAAGGACAAAATGGGAATGGAAACCCAGGAGTCTTGTAAACAAGTATTCTCTTCTAGTCACTAAACCATTCTGTTAGAGAGAGAGCTGCATCATGTCCTTTAATGACAAAAACTGCAAGAAAGAGGAATTCTTCTAAAGATCCTTCATTTACTGTCTTCACACTTTCAGCTGGAAGGTGCTGCTGAGTGACCTTGACAATAAATTATCAGCTGATATTCAGGTTCTGTGAATGTCAAGTGCAGCAGAGGGGAGAATCAGTCTTATATGAGCATACACAATATCAGGGTTTTATATATCTGCAGGAAAGAGGTATTGGTGCTTAGTAGCTATGAAAAAATGAAATGAAATGACAGGGATATCTAGAAGAGGAAAAATGGGCACAGAACAGCATTGTACCATGATATAAACCAGAATTTTTTTTTTCTTTGATACAGTGTACAGATTTGGTCTTCCATCTGAAGGTGTGAAGGAAAAAAATAAGTGTGATATGAGAACTAACTTCTGATTTTACACAGACAAGTAGTAACAGGACAAGGGGGAAAGAGGGTAGAATTTTTTTTTTTAACTGAGAGTAGATTTAGATCAGATATTGGGAAGAGATTCTTCCCTGTGAGGGTGGGGAGGCCCTGGCACAGGCTGCCAAGAGAATCTGTGGCTGCCCCTGGATCCCTGGGAGTGTTCCAGGCCACTGGATGGGGTTTGGAGCAGCCTGGGATAGTGGAAGGTGTCCCTGCCCTTGGCAGGGGTTGGAACAGGGTGATCTTTAAGGTCCCTTCTCACCCAAACCATCCTGGGATTCCATGTTGCAAACCAGGCAACTGGATGGGGACTGGAAGAGCTGAGCTGAGGGAAGGGTACAGTAGACAGTAACAAATACAGCAATGGCACAGAGGAGATGGACACAGAGCACAGGAATTAGAGGGCGTTAAGCAAAACTAACTGGTAATGGCATGAAAACAGCTTTCCCCCAAAAATTTAAATTTTCGACCAGGTGGGCAAGGATGAAGGCCAGGTTAGAGGAGTGGAGCTTCTCTTTTGCTCTCATTACAGAGCCAGATGGATTCCTGGAGGTTTCCAGGAGCTAAGGCTCCCTGTGGACCCAAACAAGGAAGGATCTGGGTTTTGACCTCATTTGCTCTAACTTAAGGGGTTCTTTGCTACGTGATGAAAGTAAAACTACTTGAAGATTTTCTCTATCCAGGTCCCTCATTACAGGGCAAACCTCTCTAGTGCTTGTCATGTTTTGGAAAGTTCACTCTGTGTCCCACACACATCCCAGCATCTCTGCTGAGAGCTCCTTTGGTGACATCAGGAAAGAAGGGACCTGCAGCCCTCTGCAGAGATGCAGCAGCAAGGACACGTCTGCAGCATGGGGGATTTCTTGGCAATGCAAGATTTTACTTGAGGACCCCTCTGGAGTGTGGGACTTAAAGAGGTGCTGTGATTCCTGGCTTGAGACTTGCTGAATTCAGCTGACAGAGGAAATGAGGGACACTACTGAGAACTGCTGTCATGCACTTTATTGGACTGTCAGCACAGCAGCATGGGGGTTTCAGATGCTGACTGCTGAATGAAAAACCTCGTATGCTCAAGAAAGATGATGATTTCTGTAAATCAACCTTTACTTCATACAAACCACCAGCTGAAAAATATTCAGGATTATTTCTGTGTGCAGATGCTAAGATACATTTGGTCCTGAATAGATCAGACTGGAAGGTAACCACATATTCCCATGAATTATCTTGATCAAATATCCACCTCTCTTCTGCCATCAAAGCACAGTGCCAGCACCCCAGCACATGGAGCCCTTGTTCTTAAAGCTGGGAAAGGATGGTGCCAATTACGGAGATTCATGGATTTCATGATGAGTGATGTACATGGGGCTCTGCTCACTGAGCCTGCAGCAGCAACAGATGGGAATAAGATCAGGGAATTCCTCAACAAAGGTGTAATTTATTAGCAGACACCGAACATTTAAAGTATTCCAGGTTGAGGCTGGGATACTCTGATGCCAGTGCTTGTGGCAGTGCAGGATGGTGGAATGGTTCTGCCCAGGGCCCAAGGTGTGTGGAGGAGGAACAGCACAGCTCTGCACCTGGGAGGCTCCTGCCCTCAGCCGTGGCCAGCCATGGTCAGCCAGTCCCTGAGTACTGATCAGGCTGTATAGGAGGGATGCCCCTGTGCCACATCTGCCCTCTGCTTTCTTCCCCCAGGGGCTCATTTTAACACCCTATAGCTGGGACTTTCCAATGTTTATAGCAGCAGCCAGATCCAGACATTTGCCAGAGGAAGGCACATATATCATCTGCACCCGGGTAGGGAATGTCTTCTCTCCAGCTTGGCTGTCTTTTGGGAACATTTGCTTGTCAGCTCGGTGGGTGAGTCTGGAGCAGGGACATATCCCTGGTTGGGACACAGGAGGGACACTGGGTGACTTTCCACTGGTGATGTGTTGACAAGGGCTTGCATGGAAGCTTGGGAGAGATTTATGGAGCCAGTTCTGCCTAACACTTGTGATCCCACAAAAATGTAGCATCGTGTCCCACAGAGCCTGGCAGGATCACACATGTGTTCCCTTCCAATTGTATGTGGTGGGACATTATTCTCTCCCTTGTGACCTAATGGTCAATGACTTTTATTTCTCAAGCTTGCCTGTTTAATTAAGGAGTTGCTTCTTGCCCACAGTATGGGATGAGCCGGAATGAAAGCAGCATGCTTTGGAGGCTGAACTGAAACCCCAAGTGTCAGCTCACCCGCTGAGTGAGCTATTAAAGCTGACTGAAGTGGTTGCATTATGGTGGCCAGGGGTTGCCTTAGAGAATGAGCACTATTGCGGGTGAAAACTACTTTTTTGATTTTTCTCAAGTTGCTTTTTGCTTTTCTCCTAAATAAGCCTTTATGCTTTGTCTAAACAGATGAATTTGATGCTTAATAAAACTCTGAACTGTGCTTTGTCCAAGCACTTTCTATGCTGGATGGTCTCAGTAAACACTTTAAATTTTGAAAAGGAAATAATTGCTAAACTTTCACTAAATCACTACATGCTGAGGTTACTTAACACCCTGGTATCAGTACAAATTACCAAACTAGAGGTGGCGTTTCATGTGGATAGAGGAGCTCTAAAGCAGTTGGCAATCACACCCTAACCTGCTAATCAACACCAAAGAAGTAACAAGAATCTAATTTGCACATGTGAAGTTCCTTTGAAAGGGAAGATAATCTGTTCATAGAAAGGGTGCCTCTCCTGAGCAGCGCCCAGAGGGACCAGTTCCCTTTCCGATGGCAGGTTGTGGGTGGGTTGGTGTCTCACTGCCCACGGAGTGAGTGTTTCCATCCCGGAGCAGCGCTGCTCTCCCCAGCGCTCCCGACACTGCCCGTGAAATGCTTATCACGCCAACTGGAGAGCAAACATCTGACCTGCAGATGTACCACACTCATGCAAATAAGCAAGCACGGGCTTGGACAAGGTGTTGGCGTTAGACCTTTGGTTTAAAATCATATTTGGTAATAAAAGGGGGTGGGGGGAGGAGAGGGAGTGAGCTGGTATGTTTTCCAAGAAATGAAAATATTACTTTTTTGATCTGACTGCAGATTGTTGCAATTTAATTTTTTTTTCATGTTGCTAGAGATTCCTGTAGTTTTAACACAGGGATTGGAGGGAGGAAAAGAAATGAGAAGGGTTTTGTTGCTTGAGTCTTCAAGGAAAACAATCTGGTTTTTGTTTCCAGTTACTGATTTTTTTTTTTAATACAAAACATTTCTTGAATTATATCAGGGAGCTTTCTAGCTCTTCACTGAAAAGTGGGGAAAATATGACAAAAATAAAAAGAGTCAAATTTAGCATTTCACATCAAATGAGGGGGATTCCCTGACTCTTTGAACAAAATCTCAGCCCCTCGCCCCAGCAGCAGAACGCTGCTGGTGGCGAGTGACCAGCAGGGATTCCCACAGGAGGAGGAGCCCGTGGGCAGGGAATAAGAAGTGGAGAAGGCTTACAGCACCACGAGGCTGCTGAGGTTCTGGAAGGCGAAATCGGGGATGTGCCAGATCTGGTTGAGGGCCAGGGTCATGGCTTGGAGCGCTGGCAGGTGGTTCAGAGCTCGCACGGGGATCTCCGTCAGGGCGTTATCGTCCAGCCACAGGTGACGCAAGGAGAGCAGCCCCTCAAAGCTCCTGTCGGGCACCACGGAGATGAGGTTTGCATCCAGGCGTCTGGGGGCGAGAGAAACAGGGTGGGGATCAGTGGAAGCCCTTCCTGCCCGCGGTGCCGAGGCGGGATGGATCGATGGCCAGGGAGATTGGATCGGGCTGTGAACAGTGATTAACACCAGAAGGTATCGGTGACGCTCCCGCCCGTGCTTGGAGATACCCGGCCACCGCCAAGGACCATCCCTCCTCCATGGTCACTCGGTGCTGCCAGCTGATGGCAGCCTCTGAAGCACGGTGGTCGGGCTGGGTCCCTCAGTGTGACCCCCGGGCCAGCCCTTGTTGCAAGAACATATTATAAGTTTCTCTGTGTGCAAGCCTGCAGAATATCTTCCCATGGGAAAGCATCTTTTACTGTCTTTTACTCTGTACAAGTTTTTGTAAACAAAATCTCTGATGTGTGTTTCAAGGACATTTGGATTTCTCTGCCTGTCTCCCGATATAGGAAGACGTGGGTTTCTCTTTCAGCCTATGAGGTGAAGGACTGTTATCTCTCTGATACTGTAAGCATTCTAGCATTCTTGTACAGGGCATGAAGAAGTAAGCATCTGAGCTCTGTACCTGGGCACATTATAGCCCAAATCCTCTGATTATGGAGTAATTTTAATAAATCATATTTAGCCTTCTGAAACTATTGTCAAGAGTCCTTTGTCAATGAATGGACCACGACAATAAACCCTGACCTGGCAGCGTCAAAGCTGCGTCTCCCGGGGCTGGGCTGGGCTTGCCATGGCTCTGCCTGAGCAGTCCCAGCCAGGCTGGGCTGCCCCACAGCCCCTCACAGCCCCGGGTGTGTGGCACAGCCAGCCCGGGACCACAGCCCCATTCCAGAAGGAAAGGATCTGTGTGGAAATGGGAAACGTGGCACAGCCAGCCCGCGACCACAGCCCCATTCCAGAAGGAAAGGATCTGTGTGGAAATGGGAAACGTGGCACAGCCAGCCCGCGACCACAGCCCCATTCCAGAAGGAAAGGATCTGTGTGGAAATGGGAAACGTGGCACAGCCAGCCCGCGACCACAGCCCCATTCCAGAAGGAAAGGATCTGTGTGGAAATGGGAAACGTGGCACAGCCAGCCCGCGACCACAGCCCCATTCCAGAAGGAAAGGATCTGTGTGGAAATGGGAAACGTGGCACAGCCTGCTCGGGTCCTGGCTCTGATCCGAACCACCGGGGGACCTGTGCAGGAGCCAGCCCCTGTGCCACGTGTGATGAATGTTGAAAGTGTTGGGACTCATTGAGGAGAAGTTCATGTTCATTAGAATTAACCTTGTTATATTAAAGTTAGTCCAGTTAATAGTCTGTTAAGGGAGTAGAAATATTTTAAGGGCGTTTATGGGCAGTTCTAGTGGCATCGGGATGGCGTTGATGGCGTCGGGGCGTTTCAGGCATGCGCGGGCTGTAGGCCTAAGAAGATGGAGAAACTTCTAGAATAATGACATCATTGAATAGCATCATCTCTGCGGACTATAATTGGACAACAGGAGGACCAATCATTTGACGACTTTCTGAAATGATTGGTTCAGAACACTCCTCTGTTAAGGACCAATGAAATCCCCTAGAACTGAGCCAATGAGTGAGCGGATCGAAAAAGAACCAATCCAGCAGCGACTGAGGCTTTAAAAGGCTGTGCACAGCTGGGTGCTGGGCTCTTCGGGCTGGACTGTCTCCCGGCTCATCCAGCAATCAGGCTACTCCCAGTTGCTCTTTTCAATCATGTATTTCTAATAAAAACCAGGCTTGACTCCTCAAAATCGAGTCTCTGCCTCGTTTTCGATGCTGTCCGTTCGTGACACCATGGGGCTGAACTGAGCCTTGCTCTGCTCTCACACCTTTGGGCCTGTCCTCCCCCTCCATTTGCCAATTGCTTCTTTTTAGTCATCATGGAAAGGTTAAGGCGGTTGAATTTGAGGTTTAATTTGGTGAGAAACACTAATTTTGAAACTTGTTTTTGTTTCAAAATAGAATGACAAGCTAAAAAAATATTAAGGTCATTATGAAAAAGAAGTTTAAAACTTAGGTTCGGGAATCATCTCTCTAAAGACCTTTTATTGCAATGATGGTGAGCAGGATACAATGTGTTATCTGTAGATTTTGAAACCAAATTATAAGAGGAAAATACTTCAGATTTGGATGAAATACCAGGAACCAATTATGCAAAATTTTAATTTCCATCCACAGCCAACAGAGCTTATTTTATTTTTCCAAGCTATCTAAGGCAGAGATCTCTGAATTCAAATTGCAAAGAGGAAGCACTTTGTCTCTTATCAAAGCATGAGAGAAGGAAGTTAACAGAGCTGTCATAGCCCAGCCCTCAATCAATGATCCTCCAGAAAGGAATGTGGTAAAGAAATTAGTATTCTTGACTGTATAAAGTAATAGTTCTGGTGCAAGTTGAACACTAGAGCAAACCCCCAGACACTGTTACCCCCCAGGTACAACCTTTCTTCAAAGAGTACCAACATTTCTTAATTCACAGAACACTGCAATGAACTGCAGGAGGAGGAGAGCAAACACCCCATCACGAGTGGGAGCAGGGAAGAGGCTGGGTGCAAGCCTTGCTTTCTGCAGGGGGTGTGGGCGGTATTTCCTGGGTGAAATTCTCAGATAATCCTGGGAAACAGACCTTCCCTACATCACAGAAAGAAGCATTTCCTGCCCTGGCTGGCCTGATCTGGATGGACAAATCTGGAGATTTGTACCTGGTTAAGAAGTGCAGTCAAACCTTTTGGAGATCTCCTTCAGAAAAATGCCCTTTAAATGCAGAGTACAAGCTCTAGTACAGCATCACCTTAGACTGGAACAATAACCCACAGCGGGATAAATCCCTATTCCACTACTCCCATTTTGCCACATTAATGTATTAACCTCAGGGGGTGGGGAGGCCCTGGCACAGGGTGCCCAGAGAAGCTGTGGCTGCCCCATCCCTGGAAGTGTTTGGGGTCAGGTTGGATGGGGCTTGGAGCACCCTGGGATAGGGGAAGGTGTCCCTGCCCATGGCACAGGGTGGGACTGGATGGGCTTTGAGGTCCCTTCCAACCCAAACCATCCTGTGACTCTGTGATTCTGTTCAGTTCAGTTCACAAAAGCACATCACACCCAAAGCTCCATTCCCACAGGTTTTATGTCTTCGCTCAGAGGGCCAACACAAGACAATGGATTTTGATTTTTCCTGTTGAGAGAGTGGGTATTGCAAGTTCTGCCCCAATTTACTTACTGCCCCCCCCAACTACAAACAAATCAGAGAATAACATAATTCATCTTCTTGAGACAACAGCTCCAAAGAATAAAGATCAGAAAAGCAAACTCTGCAGCAGCCCAGAGTAAGGCTAACGATTCTATTTGAAAATTTCATCAAAATGTTTTGGGACACACAAGAACTTTTTGAGCAAAATTAAAACTTCTGCATGAAATGTTAATTTTTGCTTATTTTTTTCCATTCCTTCCTCGGCATAAGAATACTGTTATATTTTGGCATCATAAACTGTTAAAATTTTAAAAAAAGCAGCATTGCTTACTTTTCCCAGAGATATTCTTTCATCCAAATCCCTATAAGTTTACTGAAAATTGTTTTAAAGTGAATGCTCAGTTTCAAGTTTAATTAATTAAAGAACAGACAATGAAAATACCCACGAGAATAGTTACAATTTCTCAAACCCAAACTAAGCTTTCAGAAATAGAGATGCTAAACCAGAGCCAGGGGCTGGTACACCAGGCTGAGCTGGGACAGGAACAGGGACAGGAACAGGGACAGGGACAAGGCAGCGAGGTGGAGCCCATGGCTGTCCAGCTTTACATCCCACTTTGCTCATGAACTCCTCAGTCGTGACCCACAAAGGAGTTTGGTTTCTGTGGGACGGTGTCCCAGGACTTGGGGAAAGCATTAATGCTGCTGGATTTGCTCTGTGGCTGTTTAGCAGCACTCAGGAAAGGCCCTTTATCCCCTGGGGATGTCCATAGGTATGAGAAGTGCAGCACGGGTCCTTGGTGGAGGTTTTTGAGGTACTTGGAGACCCAGCTGTGTTTGTGGATCCCTGTGGAGAGCACACGGGCAGGAACTTGCATCCATCCAAAGAGTTGGTTAACACTCCTGGATGGCTTCTGGCTGTAGACATGCTGCAGCCTTGTGTGTCCACACCTCGCTGCCAGTGAGAGGTCACCTCTGCAGGACTCAGATGAACCCCAACTCTCCTGCTCCTCAGCTCTGCAGGGGCTGCCTGGTGACCTCCTGGCAAGGTGTGAATGTGTGGCAGCTGTCCATGAGACACTCTCTGGGGTTATGTTCTGGGGAGGTGTTGGGAAGCTCCAGCCATGTAATTACTGTCAGTCTGCTCCAGAGTGTGGAGATCAGAGCTCAGACAGATTCCTCAGTAGATCAAAAGGGAGACTTTCTGGTGGTACAATGAGCTGGACTTGAGGAATCTCAGAATCAGCAGCCTGCTTGGACCACAGCACAGCAAGATGCACCTATCTGGAGGCACATAAGTTAAAATTAGGAACAAGGAAATGCCTCACAAGGTGAAGGCATTTCATGTGCAGCATGATGGGCAGGACTCCTTATGTGCCTTTGCAGCAGTGATGAGGGTTGGGGAACATGGGCTCAGTGACAGCTGCATTCCTGGCACCAAGGGATGGTTAACTGCTCCTCAGGGAGCTGCTCGCTCCTTCTGGAATAGATATGCATTCTTTCTAATAAAAGCTGTGCATGTGGGGATTGCTAATTGCTATGGCTTTCAGACAGCTCTCTGCTCTCTTCTGGAAGCAGAAAAGCTGAAGTTCTTGGCACAGAGTTGTTAGTAATTATATCAATTATACTAAACAAAAACCAACCCAACAGTTCTTTCCTTTCTTCAGTGTGTGACTCTGGCTCTGTGTTTTGTGTTATGATTTATACCTGAGGTAATTGGGCTGATTAGTGGGTAAATGAGACAGCACAGGCCAGGGCTGGCTCCTCACCTTCCACAGAGATGTTTTAATA
Source organism: Leptocoma aspasia (assembly GCA_013399835.1). NCBI lineage: Eukaryota > Metazoa > Chordata > Aves > Passeriformes > Nectariniidae > Leptocoma > Leptocoma aspasia. The sequence goes on along the minus strand of VXAX01005844.1, from coordinate 154,601 downwards.
TTTATTTCACCAAATCACTCAGTTGGTTTTCCTTGCAAGTTTTAACCCTTTGCTTGCTTGCAGAGCAAGACACCTCTTTGACAGCTGCTGGATGGCTTAGGAGAGGGATTTATCCCATGCCTGTTGTCAAGCAGTGCTATGGGTCTGGAGAAAGGAGCACACTCAGTGACTCAAGATGTCAGCGTGGACAAGACTTCTAAGTGACTTCATGGGCTCAAGCAAGGCTCTGCAGAGCATTGGTCTATCTGTTGCATGCAGAAGGAGGTGATTTTAAGTGGGACATTCAAGAACAACAGCTGATGAAAACCAGCAGCTGCTGAAAGGCTCAGTTTCTGGCTTTAGAGCTGCATCTGCTGCTGAGAGTTACAGGGTTTTTATATGACTTCAACATGACACTGACTCAAGTCCTAAAAGTGCCTGCAGTCACCTCAGGCTTTGGGACTGCAGGGGTAGTGAGAAAGGGAGCTGCGTGGAAGAACTTCCAAAGTCCACTGGTCTGAGGCATCTTTTTCTCTGAGCAGATGTTCACATCTGTGCAGAGCCATGGTGAGAGGACCAGGTCAGCACCAAATGTGAGTGTGCCTCATCTTGCCAGTCGCTTCCTTTGCTGCTGCTGTGGAGTGACAGCTCTGGGGAGGCAGAAGAACCATGTGGGATGGGAAAAGGAAGTGTTTCCTTGGTCAGGACGTTTTCATATCTGCTTCATATTGAGTTCTAAGGCTAAGGGCCTAACATGCCTTGGAAGAACCTCTTTATTGTTTTGAATGTTGTCTGTGTTTGATAAATGCTTGTGGAGAAATCAACTGCCTTCTTGTCAGGAGCAGTCCAGAGAGGATGGTGGGATCAGGAACACTTCTAGAAGGAACCAGGCAAATAAGGAAGTCTTTTTCTAAGGAGAAAAGGTCAAGAGTGGGAGATTTTCCTCCTTTCCAATGAGCAGAAGACAAGCCAATGCCACCAGTGCAGCCACTGGGGCGGTCTGGCCAGGGGTGGGGTATGTGCAGTCCTCAGTGCAGTGAGTTTGTCACAAGGTTTGTGTTAATCCTGAGCTGGGATCTGAGATTTTGCGTTTTCTGTGTCACAGACCCAGCAGTTTGTAAGAACTATCTTTTCCCAAGAAATGCTTCCAGAATGTTTCAGAGGATGTACAAGTGTGTTTCTGAACTGTTGGTAACATAACTGGCAGAATAACCAGAATAACCAGGGGATAACAGAACCAGTCTCTCTGTTCCCTAACAGATGTGGTGCAAATCTCAGCCTGTGACTGGCAGAAGCAAATTTACCAATATCTTACCATTTCCTTCTAGCTGTGAAGCATTTACAGGGGGAACTGCAGCCTGGACACCAACAGAAATGCTCAATACCACGCTGTCAGGACATATCCCAAATTTTGCTGCTGTTTTTTCCTTCCTCACACACATCAGAGCCAGTAAGAGTGGTCTGTTGGCATCTCTTAGGCCACTCGTGCAGTAACTGGCCTGCAGCATAGACTGGGATGTTCCCCACAGCCCAGTCACCACAGGGCACTGGGACCTCAAACTGCAGCCTATCCTCACAGTATTTTTCGCAACATATTGGGCTATTATCTCCCTTGATAAAGCTGGAGGAGACTTGCCACTGAAGATCATATGCAGCACTGAGTGGTGCAGGGCTGGACTGTTCTCCCTCCAGACCAGGGAGCTCCTCTGTGGTTGTCTGTCTACAGCAGAACACAGGACATAAAGAAAGGATATTCTGGAGGGGGAGCTGTGGCCACCGAAGGTGTGAGGGCTGAGCCAGCAGCACAGTGAGGAAGTGCTGGTTGCCCACCCCTCACAGCCCAGCCCTGAGACACGAGAGAGGAGGTCCTGTCTCCCTGGCCCCAGTGTACACGTGTGTCAGCTGAACAGAGCTGAGCTCACCAGAAATGTCTAATTGGTGCCTTCAGGCAATCGTGTCTCTCTTCCTGTCTGAGTTTATCTTGAAAGGCTCGGTTGAGTTACCTCCTCTCCCATAATAGGTTCTAAGTTCCTTGTAGTAACATAAGAAGGAGATGATGTCATTGCAGCTCAACTTCTCCGATAACTTACTAATGACTGGGGCCAACACCTCAGCTTCTTTCTCAGGCAAAACTCCCAGACTGAGTCAGTACTGGCTGATGAGCTCCCAGGGAATTGCTGTGCAAAGAGCTGAGGGCACGGCGAGGGAGGACAGCTCTGGGGTCACCCTGCTCGAGGTCACTCTGTCCCCCACTGCCACACTGCCCTGCAAACCAGTTCCACACTGGCTGCTCTTTGTGCCTTGCTCAGCACTTGCTGGGGCCTGACACACAGAGGCAGGAGGCTCTGGGTCCCTGAGCCTGCCCAAAGAACCCAGGTGAGGAGCAGGATTCTTCCATCAACTGATACCAGCTGGGATAGGACAAAGGCAGCCAGGGACTGCAGTACTCACCTGGAAAGGGGAAAACTGGGTTAAATTTCTGCCTGCCTGTTATGTCTTTGCTGCCATAAGGTATTGTAGATTCAGTGGGAAAATGGAGCTGTTGGAGCAGTCCCAGAGGAGGCCATGCTGAGGGCTGGAGCCCTTCTGTTCTGGAAACAGGCTGAGAGAGCTGGGGCTGCTCAGCCTGGAGAAGAGAAGGCTCTGGGGAAACCTCAGAGCCCCTTCTTGTGCCTAAAGGGGGCCTATAAGAAAGATGGGGACAGACTTTTTAGTAGGGTCTGTAGCAATAGGACAAGGGGTGATGGTTTTAAACTAAAAGAGGGGAGATTCAGACTAGATATAAAGAAGAAATTTTTTTACGGTAAGATGGTGAAACACTAACACAGGCTGCTCAGAGAAGTGTCCCTGGAAACATTCAGGGTTGGATAGGGCTCTGAGCAGCCTGGTGTAGCTGAAGATGTCCCTGCTCATTGCAGGGGATTGGACTAGATGACATTTAAAGGTCACTTTCAACCAAGGCATTCTATGATTCTGGGAATGACACATTATTGCCTTGTAGGCCAGCTCCTACACCTGGATCTCTGCCGTGCCACAGAAGGGCTCACAGCCCTCAAGCAAGACCCACAAGTGCTGCCTGGCTCCTTTTCCAGCTGGAAACTTGTGAAAACCATCCCAGGCAGTGAATGGAGGTTGTAGACACAAACATGTTTGCAGTTGGCTGTGGAACAGGACTCGGTGAGAAAGTTTGCAGGGTTCTGTTTGGACTGCAATAAGTCTTCACTCCTGACTCAATGGGGCATGTTTCTGTGGGAAGCTCTCCATGAGGGATGCTCAGGAAATGAAATCAGAGCAATACCTAGACTCCACACAAAGTGTCTTTGGTGTAGACAAGAGGGCTTTGTTATCCTCAGTTGCAAACACCTCCAAAACCCCTCAGGTCAGAACGGTGCGAGAAGGGTTGCCAAAATCTCTGTGCAGCTATAGAAACTGCTGAAAGCTGGGCAGCTGTGCCAGCTCCCCGACCAGCCTCTCCCTGGGCCCTGGCATTGCCCCCTTGGCCATGGTGCCAGGCACAGGGAAATGGAGAAGGTGCAGGAAGCAGCTGGAGGCTGAGCAGACTGGCTCAAAGGCTCACCAAGCAGTGAGGCCTGCATATTTGCTGGGAAACATGGTGTTTGTCAAGCATAAGGCAGCTGGAAAAGAGAAGGGAGAGCACTCCTTGGGACAGAAGGAACAGGACATGCTGTGCTCTGGGGAGAGGGGCTCTGAACAGATCTAGGCACACTGGAGTGCAGGGTCCAGCTCTGGGGCCCTCAGCAGAGAAACACACAGTTTGTGTGTGGGCCTGTTTGTGTGGGTCCAGAGGAGCCCATGGAGATGATCCGAGGGCTGGAGCCTTTCTGCTCTGGAGCCAGGCTGGGGGTGTTCACCTGGAGAGGAGAAGGCTCCAGGGAGACCTCAGAGCCCCTTCCAGGGCCTAAAGGGGCTCCAGGAGAGCTGGAGAGGGACTGGGGACAAGGCATGGAGGGACAGGACACACGGAATGGCTTCCCACTGCCAGAGGGCAGGGATGGATGGGATATTGGGAAGGAATTGTTCCCTGTGGGGGTGGGGAGGCCCTGACACAGAGAAGCTGTGGCTGCCCCGTCCCTGGAAGTGTCCAAGGCCAGGCTGGATGGGGCTTGGAGCAACCTGGGCTGGTGGAAGGTCTTCCTGCCCATGGCAGGGGCTGGAATGAGTTGAGCCTTAAGGTTTCTTTATACACAAACCATCCAGGATTCCATGATTCTATGATAGATGTTGCCAGTTTAAATATGTCCATTCCTTGCTCATCTCTCTATTTCCAGTTTACCTGAAGCTCCTCTGTGGTTCATCAGGAGTCAGCTGACACACCAATGCTTGAACACCTGGGACCCATCTTCCTTTGGCACTGACACGTCTGTTGTATGGAACAACTGTTGTCTGTCATTTCTATTGAGTCATCACCCAACAGGTGATGGTCAAAACTTTCCTGTCCCATCTCTGAAATCCCCTTTTCCCTGAGGCCCCTCTTCCCAGCAGCGAGCTCTGGACAGCAGCACAACTGAGTCAGTGGAGTTTTGTCCCCACTCCTGTGGGGACACGCAGCATGCCGTGGGTGCTCATGTGAGTTCAGGATCATGACATTACATGGGTTATGCCATGACAAAGGTTAATGGAAACACATTGGAACTTATTTTATGACTTTATGAGGCAGGAGTGTGGATGTGAGCGGTGATTATTATTTCTTCAGTGCTCACAGTGTGCCCAGGACACACACTGAGGGCAGGCAAGGTAGCACCTGCCTCTTCCTGAAAGCTCTTACAGCCTGAGATGGGAAGTGACAGTGTGTTTGAGAAGGGTATGAAGGTGGAGTCAAGTTTCAGATCACAAAAGCACATCACACCCAAAGCTCCATTCCCACCGGTTTTATGTCTTTGCTCAGAGGGCCAACACAAGACAATGGATTTTGATTTTTCCTGTTGAGAGAGTGGGTATTGCAAGTTCTGCCCCAATTTACTTACTGCCCCCCCCAACTACAAACAAATCAGAGAATAACATAATTCATCTTCTTGAGACAACAGCTCCAAAGAATAAAGATCAGAAAAGCAAACTCTGCAGCAGCTCTGCTCTGCAGAGTCTTTCAATAAGACCTCTGCTTATTGAAAGGTGGGTTCTGCAGTCACTGCAATGTGGCAGAGAAAGGGGGAAACAATCTGGGGAGATATGTGACCACCAGTGGCCCTGCTGGATTGCCACAGTCAATACAGAGAAGTTTGGAGTGACTACAGTACCTGGTGGCCACAGCCAGGCAGGTATAGCCACTGCCAAGCTGCTGGACAAGCACAGCTCCAAACACCCACTTGTGCTGTGACCTCTTCATTGGCAGCACAAGTGGGAATTCTGGAGGTGCTGGGGCATGGCAAGGGAGCCGCTCACCATCACCCCCTTCCAAGTGTTGCCAACCACCAGCTCAATGAATGGCAAAATTAGAAAGTGAAGAGCTGACTCTTCACTTTACAAAGTGAAGAGATTAGAAAAATGAAAGTTAGAAAGTGAAGAGATGCCAACTTCTCAAGAGAGAAGTTGACATCATGGACATGCTGGCCCAAGTCAAGGTCATTGGGACCTGAATGACCTACTCTGCACATTCCAGGAGAAGATTTCAAAAGAAAGCAAGCTGCTGCTTTTTACACATTGTGAGCACAGATGAAGCATCCGATGCAGCTGGGGCAGTTTCTCTGTCTTGTATCTACATACACCATCCTTGGAGGAGATATTAATTCATGCAGACACCTTCTTTTCTGTATTATTTTCCAGCTCTTGACTGAAGTTTGCTAAACTTTTAGCTGTTAGCCTGGTAAACCACACAACACTCTTGTCTTCCTGGGAGATGAATCCTGGGATCCTTCACAGCATTGACACTTACAAGCATGAGATACATGGACATTGCCTTTACATAAACTTCACAGCAACTCATTGCTGAAAACCAGCAAGTAATGAATGAAAAACAAATGCAGCAAGGATTTATTGTGGCATTGCTAAAGTGAACTGCTCCTTGAGGATGATACATTCAACAGCTTGTGTGTGGTCATTAAATCTTCCTCTTAAAAATGCCATTGAGACCATTGTACTGGGAGAACCACATTGCATTTCATGGTTTTTTACTGCTAAGCAGAAAATACTCTAATCTGACCAGCTGAGTTCCTCCTACTGACAGGAAAAATCCATGTCTGTGATGTACCCACTAGCCATGCCTCCTTTCTGACTTGCTCCCAGAACAGTGGTTGCAAATTCAAATCCCTCCAGCTCTGAAATATAGAGAAATTCCTCCCTGGCTGGAGGGTAAGCTGCTCCTTGCATTTGTATTTTTGGGCAAGATGATCTCCTCTGATACATTTCCCTGAGGGCTACACAAATGTGTGCTGGGTCATGTGCAGGGGGCTGTGGGGAGCAGAGATGCTCAGCTCTGCTTTGGTACCCCTGCTCTGATGGGGTGTGTCAGCCTGGAGGGCTGATTTTGCTGGACAAAAGTGAGGGGTGGGGAGAGGAAAATTTTTCTTTTGCCTTCCAAGTGTAGGAAAACCACATCTCAGCCAGCCTTATTCACACAGAACTTGAAACCACTTATAAGGTCTTTCTATAGCCAGAAGAGAAAACCAGATTCCTCCAGAGAGTGATTCATGCCCCTGAGAGGCTCTGAGATAACAGAGATGATTCACCCTCTGCAGATGCTGATCATTTTCCACTGTTCCTGGGGTGAGGTAATATCTAGACAGCCATGGTCAGAGGAACAAATCCACCTGGTCTGCCTGAGGGAGACGTGGGCACAGCAGAAACTTATCCAAAGTGAAAGAAGGTTGTGTACTGAGGCCATGGTGGTGACTCATAAGAATTTGATCTTCTTCCTGGCAGTATTTGAGGGAAGGATCCAGCACCCCAGTCACAGCAGAGGCACTAAGACACCAGTCCCCTGGTCCCAGGCACTGAACATCCCAACTACAAGCCCAGCCCAGGCTTCTTTGTAGCTGTGCCAGACACCACCATGGCTGATCCCCCCCCTGTTGCCTGGGGGCTGAAGAGAAGCTGCTTCTTGGGTCCTGGCAAGAACACACTGACCAAGATACAGGTTTTGCCCCAATAAAAGATAGTGATGCATGTTCTGCCAAGTGGATTTACCAATGGCTTTTGAAAATGCATTGTTGCTCGTCATTGCAGTAAAAATGGTTTTCAGGGGTACTGGGGAGCACACTCTAAACAGCATGGGGAGATGAGCTGAATGGCAAAGAAAGCTGCTGGAATAGGAGATAAGGTCCAGCCGTGCACTTTGTTTCCCAGTCATGGATACCCTTGAACCCAGACCTGGGATTTGGATCAGGCCCATATAAACAGAGGAACGAATCCAAAATCTGAATGTTGAACTGCATTTGTATTCTAATGCACCTTTTTCTCCTCAAACCTGGTCTGATCTTGCTAAGCTATTGTTGCCAGTCCTGGTGACAAACACAGGTCTCCAGCGGCAGCTCAGACTGGGTGGAGGGAAAAGCAATGGCAGGTTGGAGGACAGCCCAAGGTACACAGAACTAGAAAAATTTTATCTGTTCAAAGTCTGTGCCAAAAGGCAGTAATTCCTCTGAATTTGCTTTATCATTGATGAACCAAATTATGACAAGTGGCCTCAGGAGAAGACATCAGTTCCTTTCCAGGGACATCAGCCCACCTGACACAAAATTGTGTCATCTCTTCCCTGTCTCTGCATTGGCTTAACTGCACAGGCCACAAGGGCCACTGTGCCATTTTCAGGTGACTCCCAGACTGTGCAAGCTATACCTGGGAGGCAGGATCATGGCAGTGCAGCCAGAGAGGCTCCTGCTTCCAGACAGCTACGAGGAACACCAACAGCAGCCAAACTTCAGCAAAGACTCACCACACCATGGCTACATCAGTGCCTGAAAATTAACTTCAGTACCTCCAGATGTGTGGCACATCTGCCTGCAGTGTTCACTTGAATGTGATAAATGTCTGCTCTTGGACCCTCCCAGACTACCTCCTTTGTAGAAATACTAGTAAAGCCTGAAGTGCCAAACTGGAGATCAGACTTCCAAAAACAGGAGTGGGGACAAAACTCCAGTGACTCAGTTATGCTGCTGTGCAGAGCTGGCTGCTGGGAAGAGGGGCCTCAGGGAAAAGGGGATTTCAGAGATGGGACAGGAAGGTTTTGAGCAGCCTGTGTCCTTGCAAGTGGAAGGACAGCATGCTGCTGACACTGTGATACCCGTCCTGGGCTCCTTTTCCTGCTGCAGGAACGCTTTCTGCTGCAGACATGTCCATAAGAGGGGAAATCCAAGGTCCTCTGTGCTCAGCAGCAGCAATCACCAGGGAAATGTTTGCAGTACTTTGCTTTAGTCCAGCTCCATGTACTCCATCAGAGCCACCTCACTGCTCTTCCCTGTGCTCCTTTCCCTTGTGCTCCAGAAAGACTCTGTAGCCAGTAAATCAGAGCTGAGGTGGTCTTGCCACAGGACAGCTCCTATGCCAACAGGCTGTAAGTCACTGCTATGCTGTATTGACTTTTTAGCTATCAGTTTTTCGATAGCTTTTATCCTCTAAACAACCAATGGAAACAACACCTTCCCAAAACCTCACAGCATCATGTGTGATTTATAGAGAAGAATATTGCTGTGAACAGCAAACTGTCAAATCTCAAACAGATCAAAGAAGTGAAATGAGGAATGAACAGACTGAGCTCTTCAGGCCAAGTTGATTCCAAAGGAATTTTTTTCTTGCTCCTGTCATAAGAATTTATATGCTTGTGAGAATCTGACCTGGTGGGAAGAGCCTTCCTCCTTTGTCTGCATCAAAGTCCACATGTTTTCAAATTGCTATAAGTCATTTTTTGCATTTTAATCTCTGGCCATATGTATGAAAATAATTACCTGCCTTAAGGGACAGGGGAGGAAGCAGCCTTTATTGCATTTCCACAGGAGTCCAAATGGTGGCAAACTAATGGGATGGAGGAAATGGATTGTTTTAGTTAGAGGTGTATGCAGGGAGTTACATGTTAGGCTGATTTAGCACTTACTGATTATGGGTCAAGTACAGCTGGAATGAAATCAGAACATGCTAGGAAATTACAGCTTTAGCAAACAGGAAAATGATTTCAGTATTTTTAAGAACAAAGTCTATGGCACAGCTTCTCCTCCAGATTGCATCCCCTCAGGTTGTGAAGGCTGGATGAGCAGAGGACAGCACTGCTGTCATACAAGGGTCAGAAACAAGAAGGTGACGTTGGTGGGGATGGTGCTGATGGGACCAGAGTGCTCCTCAGGGAGACTGTGGCTGATTTCAGCTGGGAACAGCAGATTTGTGCCAGAGTGGCAGGAGAATTCTGCAGATATTCCAGAGGGTTGCAAGAGTGTGATGGAGAAAGGGGAAATAAGATGAGAGCAAGGACAGGACCACAGGGAATGGGGCCCCTGTTGGGCTGTTGCACAGTGGTACTGACAGTGGCTACCTCTGCACTGGGTGCATTAGCCACAAGGTAGCAGAGTGTGGTTGCCTGTAGGGGACTGACACATGCTGGCATGGAGGGAAGCTTTTCTGCACATAGGGGGAGCTGCCAAGAGACAGAAGATGGATGGAGACACAGTCACAGGTTGTTTTCCTGGATGCCATCAAGCTCAACAGCAAGAGTCAATCCTTGTGGGATCCAGAGCTAGGGAATGAACCACAAGGCTTGCACCCAAGTGTTTGCCAGCAGAATAGAGTATCTTGCCAGAGGCACGAAGGAAAACCCAGAGTGCAGTGTGGAAAGGGGGTAAGGGGAGCTCAATCTCATGGTGCAGGATCTTGAGGCTTTAACTTTCCTGCCTGGCACTTAATCCTCCCTACCCCCACCAGGCTGATATAGGCAACACTCACCCTGAAGAGCCAGACACATGCTAAGCACCTTCCCAAAATGCTGATCTGCAAGAAACTCCCAAAAAAGCTTTCCATAGGCATTTAAAAAAGAAAAACCAGGAGTTTATCTTGATCTCTTAATCCACCAGGTTTCTTTTCTCTCTGCTTTCTCTACCTTGACAAGCTTGGTAATTATAATTTATAGCACCTGCTCACTTTGAAATACCTTGGACTCTTTCTGCCTGGCAGAGGAACAGACACAGTGCCCATCTGCTTTTGGTAAGTGCTCACAAACCACAAAGTCGTTAATTAGACTGACACACGACTCTTCCAGAATGCACATGGTATGTTGTTACTGCACCTCCAAACCACCGGCAGCCAAATGCTCTGCCAGGGGATCACAACTGGATCCCAGCATTACGTAAGGCCCTGGCAGCCCCTGCAGGGCTCAGAGCATTGCCATCAGGTGTGCGTGTTCCTTCTAATCCTCCCCACCGGGCTTCCCAACATGCTTCCCAGATAAATCAAGCCTGCTGGGAAGCAGCTCCCTCATACTTGGTAAGAGGCTCAGTCTCCAGAGCTTGGACTTTTCTTTTGAAATCCAAATTCCTCTTTGTATTCATCTAGAGAAACCTGCCAAGGTCTCCTTCCTGTCAGATGGGGCTCCAGACAGTGATGCCTCCACATCCTGTAGCTGACAGGGAGCAGGGCAGGTCTGGTTCTGGTCTGGGCATGGCTGCAGCTTTGGAGGATGTGGTGAGGGGTTTTTGTAAGCACAGGGGTGTCTGATGTGGATGGGACTATCTGGGTGGGTTTGACACTCGGCCCCTAAGGCTGGCTGACATCCATGGGCAGAATGAACCATGGACACCTCTGGCTGGGGGAAGCCAGACCCTTTCAGGAGGGATGGTGCAGGAGATCCCTGATGACCAATGGTCAGTGATTCCCAGTGGTCCAAGCTGGAGCAGCCAAGCTTTGGGTCAGCATGTGGCATGATGGGCAATGGGCATCCTAGACCTACAAATGCCCTTTTGGCACAGAGTTATGTTGGATGGATGGAAACCTCCTCCTGGCTGGCCAGTATTCACAGCACCTGTGTGAGTTTGCAGGAGGAAGCCCTATAACTGTGTTTGAAATGTTATTTGACAGAACTCAGGACTGTATCTTCCTTGGTTAGGAATGTTATGGGGCGATCACACAGGGCAATGGGAATATCCAAGAGAAAGAATCCAAAGGGGAACACTCTGACTCTCCCATCTCACTGGAACTTGCCTGACCCAATTTTTTTCTGGCCTGCTGTCTGTCCAGTGAAGGATCTTCAATAACTTGGGCTCCCAGGGAGCCAGTATGCCTCATCTAGAATGGTTAAAATTAGCGTTCTCCCAGTGCTGGTTCCACAGCATGTCTTTTGTGGGGGACACCACACCTGCCATTAAAAATTCTGTACACCTGAAGTTCATGGGTTGGCAGCTTTGAGAAAGCTCCTTACCTGAAGACAGGTCCTCATCAGAAGACGAGAAGAAGGGGAGGCCCACAAAAGCAGAGCAGTGTAAGTGTGGTCTTTGTTACACCTGTGTTTCTCCTTTTTTATCTGGTCTTTTAGAGACAGATGTGAGCAGGACCCAAGTACAGAGAGCTCCTGCTCTTGGTACAGAGAGAAAGCTGGAGCTCTGTGTTCAGGCTGCCACAAAGCCAGAGGGTGAAGGCATGGCAGGGGCATGTGCAATGCAAGAGGGCCCCAGGCTCTCCTGGGGTCCAGGCACTCTGGGGCAGAGAGTTTGTGCTCTGACTGTGCCCCTGACTCTGAGCATTCTGGACAGGGCACTCCTACTTCAGCATGCATCAGCACCTGACAAAAATGAGCAATGGCTTTCCTTCTGCCCACTGAGTGACAGCATTTATTGAAGTTTCTTCCTGCCTGGCCTCCCCTCTCCTCGAGCACATTTGTAAAGCTGATCTCCTGCTGTCAGGGACTCCCAAATTCCCCACAGACTTCCAGCTGGTTCCTTATCTGCATCCTGCAGAGCCTGAGGAGTGCCTGCTGCCTGCACTGTCCAACACTCTCAGCCAGCAAGCAGAGGGACTTCAGTACAGGTCTGGGTGCTCCTCCTGCCTGGGAGCCAAGCCTGGGCTGTAGCAGTGCCACAGAGGGACCCTGCAGTTCAATTCCTGGTGCCACCAAAGCTCAGGTGATTGTTCTGTCTCATCCTCTCTAAATGCCCAGAAGCCAAGACAGCTGCCACATTTGGAGGCAACTGGAGTTCATTGACACAGTTTTTTGCTACATTTCAAATCTAACTTTGTGCTGTGCAGGCAGTGAATGCCAGCCTCTCTCTCTCCCACAGTGGCTAGAACATCCCTTTCTGTCCCATTTGTCTGGTCACCTCATCTCTTGAACTGATTGGCAAGTCTTTCTGATAGAACTTAGCTGAAAACAATCATTCTCAGTCTCCACTTAGTTTTGCTGCTTATGTTGTAATCCAGAGAAAAGACTTGGTCATTGAGAAGTCTGCCTTTCCTCTCCTGGGTCAGTTTATCCTTAAGGGATACACACTTTCCCTTCAAATCCTGCCTGAATCCCAGAATGACAAACATGGACACCAAATGTAAACACCAGAAAGAGCAAGAAAATAACCAACACACAATCCCTTTCTGTCTGGTACTGGTTCCACCCCAGCCCTGTCGGCTCCCATTTTCACCCCCTTCCCAGCTGTCTTGCTTGCTTAGGATATGTAGCCAACATGCAAACAGAGAGTTAATATGTGCCATACAACTCTGGTAACTCATGGACTGTCATCATGTGCCATAAAGCCACTTGCCCTTCTGAATGGAAAGAAGGAGTCTCTGAGCAGCACAAATACACTGGGGCTCAGATGGCCTGACTGGCAATTCTTGAAAACCCTGCTGTGGGTGACCTATAGGTGTTCCAGGCTGGCAAATTTTTTTGGCAATGAATACACAGGAGTCTCATAAACTTGTGGAAAATGACTCAGACATTTGAAAAAGAGGGGAAAATTCACTCTCCTGCAGACCTGCACGGAGTCTCTTGGTCTGAGGTGAGTAGCCACATTTGGGGAAGCCATGGCAGCACCAAGAGAAACCAAGCAGAGCATCTCAGCCCTTTATTCCCCTTCAGACACAGTGCTGTCCATGCTGTGCCACTCCTGATGGGTGGAGAGCATCTCTGAACATGAGCTAGAAGGAGAACTGCAGGACTCTGCAAGCTCTCCACAGGGGAGCAGCACAGGAGGAGACCCAGGATGCTTTCCAGGTCACGCTTGCCCCAGTGTGAGGCACAGCAGAGGTACCACCCTGTAACACACTGTGTGCTCAGAAATGTTCCCATCCACCCTGAGCAGGGCTGTGCCTTGCAGCCACGCTGGGCTGTGTCACCAGATGTGGTTCTTGGGGCTTCACCAGCCCAAGGATCTCTGCTGTGCAGCTTCTGTGGGAAGAGGAGAAAGTTGCTCTCTACAGCTACCTGAAAGGAGGTTATAGTGAGGTGGGGGTCAGGCTCTTTTCCATGTCTCAGGTGATGGGACAAGAGGAAATGGCCCTAAGCTCCTCCGGGCGAGATTCAGATTAGACATTAGAAATTATTTTTTCATTGAAGGAGTAGTCAGGCATTGGGATAAGTTGCCCAGGGAGGTGGTGGAGTCATTGTCTCTGGAGGTGTTCAAGAGGTGTGTGGATGTGGCACTCAGGGATGTGGTGTAGGGGTCAATATGGTGGCGCTGGGTTGATGGCTGGATTAGGTGATCTTGAAGGTCTCCTCCAGCTTTGATGATTCTGTGATTATATGAAAGTGCATATCATCATCTTTGTCTGCACGTGCCCCCCACACTTTAAAGAAGTCAGGCTTGAGACAGAAAAAGAGTTTGGTGTGGTCCTAATGCGAGGCAGAGCTGACTTGTGCCTGTTCCCTTGGAGAATAACCATCCTGTGGAATACCCACCCTGGAGAACAGCTCCCCCCTGTCCTCTCTGTGCTGAGGGCAGGTTTCACTGCAGCCTGGGGGTGATCTGTGCTCAGGATCCTGCTGAGAGGCACTTTTTGCCCTTCCTTTAACCATCTCAGACAGGGAAGAGTTCTCCATTGCGTGGAACACTTCTGAAACTTTTGCTTCCAGAAGAGACAGCCCCCCAGCTGGTTGAAGAGTTGGGCCAGCCTCAGGGGCACACATGCAAAAGTGACAGCTGGGGATGTGACTGATCTCCTGCAGCTTTACCCTGAACTCTTGTGAGCACAGACAGAATGGGATGGGTGAGGTGGGTTCACTCATGTGAGACCTACAGAAGTTACTCATGTTTTGCTGCTTGCTTTTTGTTACAGAAATCTTTTCTTGGAGCTCTTCATCTTACTGGCATAGGTTGCCCAGAGAAGCTGTGGCTGCCCTGTCCCTGGAAGCCTTCAAGACCAGGTTGGCAAAGGGCCTGGAGCAACCTGGGAGAGTGGAAAGTGCCCATGGCAGAGGGCTGGAATGAGATAACCTTCAAGGACCCAACAGATCTGCTACAGGGGGTTGTGCTGTTCCCAATATACATCTCTTTATTTTTTTATATGCTCTGCCAGACCCTGTTGGGCCTCCCAAAAAGGATGTTAATCAGTCCTCTGTGTAAATCTGACAGAACAAAAGGAAATGGCCTCAGGCTGTGCCAGAGGAGGTTCAGGTTGGACATCAGGAAGCATTTCTTCACTGAGAGGGTTGTTAGGCACTGGAGGTGGCATCCCAGAGAGGTGGTGGAGTCCCCATCCCTGGAGGTGTCCAGGGAATGACTGGAGGTGGCACTCAGTGCTCTGGGCTGGTGACAAGGTGGGAATTGGGCACAGGTTGGACTCGATGACCTTGGAAGTCTTTTCCAACAGTAATGATTCTGTGATTCTATGCTCTGATTCTAAAGAAGCCCTGGGCACTCTGTGGCCAGAGAATGTGTATTGAGGCTCACATAGCTGGAGGGGCACTTTAGACCCCATCCCATAAAAAACTTATTTTCCCAGCAGGAGTTTTCCTTTGAATTTACTTGTTCCCATGGTACCTGGTGGCTGATGAATGTGCTGTGGGCCTGGCTGGGGCAGTTGGGAGCATTGGATGGAGCAGCTCTGCAGGCCAGAAGGTGTTGGTGCCTTTCCCATCCTGAACACAGGTCTTGTCAGGCCTAACAGTTTGGGTTTTTTTTTTTTAAGATGGAGGAGTGGGAGATCACAGTCCCAGTCCCTCCTGTGCCCAGTTTGGGTCTGGGACAGGATTCAGAAACAGTGGGAAAGGATCCTGAGCCTCGGAGGAGGAGCTGGGGAAGGCACAGAAGATGTGGCTCTGTTACAGGGAAATGAGGTGCCTTAAAATGAGGCATCTTAAAAATGGACAATGAGAAGAGGAGGAGTGAAGGGGCCCAGAGGGACCAGGCATGGGTGCTTGTGGCTGAACACGTGGCACTGCTGGCTGAACTGCAGGGGTGAGGGGCTGAGGGAAGCTCTGGGAGGGCAATGACAGCCCAGACAGGTCGGTTCACAGGAACAAGGCTGCTCGGGAAAGGCAGGAGGTCCCTGCTTAGCCACCTCAGAGCTGGGTGGGAACCCACCAGCTTGGACAGCATGTTCTGGGGGCAAAGAGGACACAGCTGGCTACAGCAGCCTCTGGTCGCTGTGGCTGCAGCTCTTGAAAGCAGTCCTGCTGTGACATGCATTAGGCATGTCCGAGCCAGACCTGCCCAGGTACTCAACCCTCTGATTTTATGCCAAGCCTAGTCTCCCTCAGGTTGTCTAAAGCAGCTTATTTCTTCCAAAAATTTGCTTTTACTCTTCAGTTTCTGCAGGAAGAGCACTGGATCCCAGCTGGCCCTAGCTCCCCCTGACCCAACTTTGGAGGCACCTGGGAAAAACACCCTGGATGAGGTGGTCTCAAAGGGCACTAGGAGCAGGTACATCTGTGCTAATTCACACAAGCCATCCTCCCAGCCTGCCCCTTAAACGACCCCCAAAGTGCTGCAAGTATCTTCTTGGGGTGTTTTGCATTCCTCACGTGCCCTGTGGTACTTTGGCAGGGGCCGTGGGCTGAGGAGGTGGAGCATGTGGCACTGGCCCAGGTGGCCACCCACCAGTGGCAATGCCCCAGGACTGGTGGTCAGAGCTGCAGTGCTGGCTGTGCAGGCAGCTGAACCTTCAGAAACCAAGGCTGGCTCTCTGCAGCCGTGGGCTCTGGTGGCACTGGCTGTCACACACTTGCAAGGCATAGGAGAGACAGGCTGAGGGGGAAGGGGTGTTCCTGGGGCAGTGACCTTCCATGTCATGCTTCCCTTGAAAGAGAAGTCACTTGGAGAACAACCTGATCTCAAAATCCCTGGAGGGTGGGGGGGTCTTGACTCTGGCACTGGTGGTGATGTCAACACAATTTAATAATAACCACAACCATGTGCCAATGATGTTTCAACAACAAATGTTTCAAATCTCTTCTGGCAGAAAGAACATTCATATCCTGCACAGCCAACACCCCCATGGCAAATTAATATTTAAATTAATATTTACAGAAACTCCTACTGGGTACTGGGAGGGCCACACATGAAGAACTGTGCCCAGTTTTGGGGTGCCCAGTGTAAGAAAGATGAAGAGGAATGAGACAGTCCAGTGGAGGGCTAGTGGCTGAGTCAGGATCCTGGGGCATTTGCCCCATGAGTAGAGGTGGAAGGAGCAGGGCAGAGAAGGGGCTGAGAGGAGAACTGCCAGGGACCCACAACAAAAGATGACAGAGCCAAGCCCTTCAGGGTGGTTCCAGGTGATCAGACAAAGGGTAATGGCCACAAATTGCCTTCCAGGAGTTTTAGGTTGGACTTGAGAAAAAGTTTCTTCCCCAGGAAGAACAGCCCCAGGCTACCAGCGAGAGGGGAAGCTCTGTGCTTGGATAGACAAAGCTGCACCTGCCCCCCTGAGTATTTGGGATAGTCCTGCTCCAAGCAGGAGACTCCCAGAAACTGCTCCCAGCTAACATTTCTATCATAAAAGGGCTGTGTAAGACTAGGACTGAAGTTAAGGATTAAGGGATAAGGTCAGACTTTCAGTGGTTCAGGCCAACTCAGAATGCTCTTACAAGCTTCAGCAGTGCTCCCTGCACCAAACACACCTTCCCTAAATTCACTGACACTCCCAGGGTCTGGTCTCAACTGTGCCCATACTCAGCAAAACAGCAGAATTCTAAAGTTGTGTGACTTTTAGGGGACACAGGAGCACAAACCTGCTGTGGGTATAGCTCCTTTAAAGGAAAAGCACAACCACAGCCTCAGCTTCTTCCCAGGGCTGAATCACTAAAAGTCTTGAAAGCAGTTCTACCCTGACACAATTATCCTCCATTTGGGTAAAACAGCCCATCTTGCACTTTGACAGCCCAGAGTGTCCTCTGTGCTCACTGGCAGGTCCTTTCCCCACTGTGGTCCACAGTGCAAAGGACTGAGACTCTTTGGGTGGATATTTTCCAATGTTCCTTGAAATATGCATTGGCTCTGGTGGCCTTTTCATCACAATGCACACATGGGGAGCTGTAATTTCAACATCCTCTACCAAGACAGTGTTTCTTCCTTGAAAACTGCCCTTCCCTCCCTTCCACTCTAAGTGACAGTAATCTTTGCATAAATTGGGAAAGAATAGGAAGAAGGAACAGAACATCCTTGACAAAGGAACTAATGACTCAAATGCTGGGAAGCCTGGGGTCCCCAAGGGACTGTGGAGCTCGCAGCATTGATTTTTAATGACTTACAGAGATTGGAGATTTGGAAGATCTCTCAGTGCCTCTGCAGGGATGCGGCTCAGCTGATTGTTCTGCAACATCCTATAATTAGAAAAAAGAAAACTTTGTTAAAAACCCAACAACAGCCTGACACAAAATGGAGGATGTTGCTGCTTGTTTCTGAAGTTGTTCTGGGCTCTTGCTGGAAAGCTGGAGCAGTTGGAAAGCACCATGTTGGCCAGCCAGGGCTCTTAAGGAAGCCTAAGGTGGCTGGCAGGTGAGCTGCAGCGTAGTCTGGCCCAGGACGTGCAGCAGAAGGGCCAAGGGGTGGGTTTGGTGCTGCAGTGGGGGGTGTTACCACAAAGGGGCCTCTGCCCTGCAGACATGCATCAGCATGCAGACAGCAGTGCTCTGAGCCAGGCTGTCCCACATTTATCCTGGAGTCAGGCATCCTTTGCCCATGTGTGTCAGTGGTTCCCTCCAGAGGGGATGGAAACCAGCCCCTGGGCAGCTTTCCTATCCCATGTGGGCCAGCTGCAGGCACAGCTGTTTGCCTGCTCAGGGACCTCGCAGCCTTGGCACCACTTGCAGCAGGAACTGGAACTGCTGTGGAAAAACCAAATCAGAGACTCCAGAGAGAGCAGGTGCCTGGGGCTGTTGGGCTGAACAGGCAGGACCCAGGAGGACCCCTCAGAGATGGAAGTGAGTGAAGGGCATGGAGAAGGGCCGTGGACATGGAGACACCTACACAGGTGATGGGAAAGGAGGAGACAAAGGTGACAGTGCACCCAGGGGTGGGTGTCTGAACAGCTCTAGGGATGGAGGCAGAGTGAGAACCACATTCAAGGAGTATTTCAGACCTGGTCAGACACAATCCTCTCTCACTGACCTACTGGAGCACCACACGTCTGAGTTTACTGGTGTCATCATCTCAGCATCTTTTCAAAGGCTGTTTTTGATTCTGGACATGCCAAGAACCTACTTGTTCTTCCAGAACTGGGACATCACTGGCACATGCTCCCCTGGATAACAGACACATCCCAGCAAGGTAGCTGGGCCAGGGGAAGTGCCTAAAAAAGGAAAGTTTTACATATCTGAGGTTACTCTTTACAAAACCTTCTTAGAGTGACTGGAGATGGCACAAAAATGGAAATGGTGCTTAGGGTCCTATCATAATTTACTGCCAGTGTCAAAGGAGCAGGGCATGGCCTTAGTGGTGAGGGGCAGCCCAAAGAGCATGGATGTAGGCAAGAAACCTCCCCATTGCAGTGACTGCAGCTTTACTGCCAAGGATTCAGAGGTCTGACATGAAAGGAAAGTTGGAAAGAGACAACCTTTAAAAAAGGAAAGCTATAGGGCACAAAACTCTTCGACTTCTGTAAGAAATTGGGGACTTACCAGTAAATTATTTGTATGAACACAGAAGAAAGAGCAAGGAAAGGAGGAACTGTCAGTAGTAGCTAGTGAAAAATGAGCTGTACCAAAATGTTTCTCTATACAGGGTAAAAGACCATAAGAATGAAGAAGAAAGAATAGACACCAGCTACTATGACTTAAACTTTCCCTTAGTAAAATGTTAAATTTTGACATTCAGTGCAGGAGAGAAGATGTGTTTGGTACAAAAGGGCACCAGAGAGGCCACACTTAATAAATGGTTCCCTTCCAAGTAAAGAACATGGTTAAGGATCTGCAGCATCTCACCTAGCCTTTCTGCCAACAACTTGCACATATGAGGAGGGGTGCAGAGAGAGGTTGGTGTGGAAGAGCAGTTGGGAAATGCAGAATTCTGCAGGGAAACTGAGGGAAAGGCTCCACAGATGAACAGGGATAAAAGGCTGCACAAATACAGCTGGGCATTGGCTTACAGCTCTGCCTGGGCTAGGGGGGAATCACAGGAGAGCCAGGGCAGGACAGAAGTGCTCTTGGGAGAGAATAGAAACCCTGGGGGTGACTACAGGGGGTGTGAGGAGCAGGACACCAGCTGTGATGGTTCTGTTCCTCTTGATGCTGGGCAAGCTTTGGCCAGGCCACACTGTCCCACCTGGAAGCTGCCCTGCAGGACACAAGGCAGCAGCAGAGCAGCCACATGACAACAGGCAGAAGGATGAGGAAATGCCAAATCCTCGTCTGTGGGGAACCTAGAGTAGAAATTGCAGGGGTGGTAGAAGAGTGGGATTGATGTGGCTCCTCTGCCCGTGTCCTCCTCCTGCAGCCCCTGTGCTCAGCTGGTCCCTGGGCAGCACAGGGGGCCCCAGGGGTGCTCACAAGGGGCACTCCAAGCCTCTGGCACTCTGACCATCACAGGTGCCTGCACCCTCAGCTCCTGTGTTGTACCCCACCCACACCACCCTGCTGCTCTCATTCCCCTCTTCCCCTGCCTGGGGCATCTTCTCCCTCCTGCTGGCCGTGGTCACGGGCCAAGTGCAGGGAGCACCGAGCACCAGGAGCTGCCTCGCTGCTGCACCCAGAGCCCCTTCCCATGGGGGACACGCTGTCAGGCTGCTGGGACCCCTCTGAGGTGAGTGTCACCCACACAGGACGTGTGGCTGCTGTGAATGTGCCCTGGAAGTCCATCATCACAGACTCTGCTTCTCCTTCCATGCTGCACAAGGGGCTGAAAGCCCCAGTGATGGATCCCGTGGGTGCCCTCTGCAGCCCACTGGGATGGAAAACCTCATCCAGGTGGGCAGCTGTCCCACAAAGACCAGCACAATCTCTGGGGCTCCTGCTCCTGCATATGGATTTGTTTCTGCAGCCAAGGTGTGCTGGGGAGATAAAACCCTGGGTTCTGCAGCCCAGTGAGAAGGATTGGGGTCTGGTGATGAACACTGAGGCAACTGAGGTCACTTAATCTGGAGGGGAGGGGAATGAGGATGGACACAAACCTCCAAGGACAAGCTTCTGCTGGAATAAGTAAGGAAATACATAAACTCCATATATGAAGACAAGGAATGGCAGGTTTTGGAATAGATGGCAACAGGGATATTGAGGACACTTTGTTTATAGATATGGATGCTGTGTCACAGGGTGGCTGAGGTTTGACAGGTGACAGGCGTGGCTGTATTTGGGAATGGCTGCCCCAAACATAACCAGCTGAAACCTGGGGGGATTCAGGAGCTGACTCACAGCATGGTCCAAGATCTTACCTCTGGTGACAGGGGGGTTCCCTGTGGAGACAGGCTGATATCTGAGGATGGAAACCATTTTCCTAGTTTAATTTTAGTGTGCTAGAGCCCCAGGGCTAATTGCAATCATGTGCAGGTCCACAAGTAAACTCTCACATGCTTCTTGGGCTGTCAAGGGGCCTGGTGCTTTCCCAGTCTTTCCAGAGAATTAGTTTATGTTTAAAAAAGCATGGGAAACACCCTGGGAATTCCTCCACCAACCCGCCTGTGCAGATGGTCCTCTCCCTGCCCTCGGAGTGAATCCCAGAGGTACTGGAACCTGGACCAGATTCTTGGCTCTGCCTCTGACTGCTTCAGTGCACAAAAACCACCTGGAAAGTGGCCATGAAGATAGGCCTGTACAGAAACCATGCAGGGGTACACCCAGGGAAGCAGGTGTGTGGAGACTTGGAAGAGAGCAGGGGAAGAGCCAAGCTGCCCCACTACAACAAACCATCGTGAAACATCCACAAATACGCTGCAATATGCTGAGATCTTCCTACATGGAGCCTGGAGCCAGCCAGGGGCAAGGTGAGATGTGGCCTCCTCAGACAAGGGCAGCCTGACAGGGGTGGATGCTCAGCAGGAGTAGCTGGTGCTCAGAGGTTTTCTCCACTGGCAGGTCCATCCCTTTGCAGAGACTTTGGGAGAGCACCTCTCCCAGGGGGCTGCTCTGCAGGACAGTGCACCCACATCCTCTCCAGGGGGGCTGATGCTCCTCAGTGCAAGCTTAATTGCCAGGATCATTGGAAGCCACTCCACAGCCTGTTTTGACCCCTCTGCAAAGTCCTTCCTTTTCAAAATTAACTCCTTGGTCCTTGCTCTCCCAGCCTTGGAGCTTTCCAGGGTGGCAGAATGTTTTGCTTAATGAGAGGATCTGGAAAACTGGAAACTCTTCCATCCTTCCAGAGCTCCTCATGAGCTACCTGGATGCTTCTCACCTCCAAGTGTCCTGGCTGGAGCTCCATCAGCCAGGAAGCTTCCATCCCAGCTGGCCATGGGGCTGACTTGTGCTGCCACAGCTTCCCAGACATCCCACCCTTGCAGAGGTATCCTTCACCAAACGCTGCCCTGCACAGCCAGGATTGCCCCCGCACTGACTCCTGGCTGAACATGCTGCAGCAACGGCAGTGTTACTAGCCAAGAAGGAATCCCACACCAAACTCCACAGGGAAAGACTCCAAGTGCAACCACAACCTCACCCCAAAACATGGAGGGCAAAATGCCTGGGTGCATCCTCTTGGCTGCAGACCCTGCACCCGCAGCAGGCCCACC
>VXAX01005844.1:108837-132023 GCA_013399835.1 Leptocoma aspasia | reverse complement strand
CCCAGGGTGTGAGCACTGCCCAGCACTGCTCAGCACTGCCCAGCCCTGCCCTGCCCTGCCCTGCTCTGCCCTGCCCAGCCCTGCCCTGCTCTGCCCAGCACTGCACAAATGTGTCAACTCAGCACTGCCCAAACCCTCTCCCACCACACACTGCCCCAGCGCTGCCCATGGTTCATCTCCATCAACAGGTAGGCTGGAGAGAGCCTGACAAGAGTGGCCTTGTTCAGCACGTGCCGCATCCCCTGGACGGGCCCTACCCAATGGCCACCTCACCATCCCCTCCTCTTCTCCTCCTGAGCAGTGACCACAGAACCTCCTGTGGCCCAGGACAGGTGCTGACTTGCCTGGCGTGTGAACACACATCAAAAAACATCACCAAAAAAGTCACATTGCCCCAGGATGACAGGTTTGGAGGTGGCTTGGGACACTTCAGAAATCCCTAGACAGACCCTACCTTTTGACCAGCCCCGAGCCTGTGCAGAAGAGAAATGGCTTTGAGACAAAGGGAATGGTGTGGCACATCCAAGAGACGCTCCCATTGGGAGGGAAGAGGAACATGCAGAGGTTGGAATGTCTTTAATCCCCATGCAAGGGCTCCAGGCAATAACAGTCGCCTCCAGCAGTAACAGCCCTTTGACTGTGCTGGCTGAGTCACTTCAGCCTCCCAGGATGGGGACATTTTATCATGCACAGGCCTGTACCTCTGAGGGCTGTGTGTCTGCTGAGACTCTCTTGTGCAAGGATCCTGGTGTGATGGGACCTGATCCCAACATTTTTCTGGTCGTTCAGGCATGGTCCCTGCCAACAAACAATCCTCCTATGAAACCCGACCTCTGAGGAGCTGTGATTTATTCTGGTCCCAGTCTGCTGTGGGTAGCAGGTGGACTGTCCATGTCTGCCAGCATCTGCAAGCCCTGGTATCACCTGAACAGTGCCAAGCAAGGTGACAGTGCTCCATCCACTCTTGGGTTTGAGTCATTGCTGGTCTGAAGTCTTTGCTTGTCATGTTCATCAGTGTCCTCAGCTTGTCCAGAAGTTGGCTCATCAACCAGCAAGGTCATAGAATCACAAAATGGTTTGGATTTGAAGCAAGCTTAAGGACCATCCTGTTCCACCCCTTGCCAGTGGCAGGGACACCTTCCACTAGCCCAGGTTGCTCCAAGCCCCAAACCTAGCCTTGGAGACTTCCAGGGATGGGGCAGCCACAGCTGCCCTGGGCAACCTGTGCCAGAGCCTCACTACCCTGAATAAATTCTAAGAAAATTAGACTCAGCAACTGAGGAATCACATCAACTAGAACAGGATTGCTCCACGGGCACAAGAATTTGAGCTCTGACTAAGGTTGTCTCCAAGCTGCTGTGAAGCAGCACCTTGCTGTAGGAAAGCCAGTGAAATCCAGGGATTTTGTTTGATCTGGGATCTCAGGGTTGCTGTGATCTTGTGGGCTGAGGTCCAGCTTCACAGACTGCCTGTGCCTCAGTCAGTCACCCTGCAGCAGGCCTGGGATCCATGCAGATCCCTGCACCACCATCCCTGCTCACACCCTGGAAAGCAGCTTCCTGTCCTGGGGGGAGCATGAATGTAGGGAGGGGACAGTGTCTGCCCCAGGCTTTTAGGACCATGAAGTCAGGAGATGACAGATGACTGGTTTGCAGAGTTGTTCCCCCTTCTCAATGCTGTTGACACAAATCGTGCAGTGACCTCATGAAGCAGAATGTATTGGCCATCCTTGGAGATGGCCTGGAGCCCAGGCCTCCTGCTGCAGGTGCTCTGCTCAGTGAGCTGCAGCATTGTCATCCCCCTTCTTATACAAGAGCAGCACCCCAAAGGGCAACATGCCACAACTTAGACATCGAGGGACCCAGTAGCCCTGTCCCAGCTTTTCAGATGCCCTGCTGTCCTCTGAACCTTTTGGCCATCCTCCTGTTATAGCACTGAACCAGGTGCAGCCCCAGGAACCAGGTGCCACAGAGGGGAGGTGTGATCCTGCAGGTGTGGCAGGATCTGACATCATCCCCCAGGTTTTGGTACAATTACTTGAGATTTTCCCAAAATCGTGTTGTATGTTGTTTATGAAAAAAAGGTAATATGCAAGGGTGGTTTAATGTGACGTGTAAGGTTTGACTGCAGTGAGTAGGGCCTGATGGGGGTTGTCCTTAATACCAGACTGTAAGAGAAGCCATCCTGGGACATCCAGGGATAAACACAGCATGTCTTCTCTTGCTAAAACCTGAGCTCCCTGTAAGAAAAGCTGGAGCTTTCCTGAGCTTGAGGCTGAATGAAGAATTTCTTGTTTAATACCAGGGTGGCCCTGTCCCTAGAATATTATCAAATTCTGTTTGGAATTGGCTTTTGGCTTCTCTGTGTCATGCTCTGATGATGAGTTATTGGATTCATTATGTGCAATGTGAAGAAGCACTGGTTCTTGTCCCAGTCCCAGCATCTGAAAACTTCTCTAGCTACCCTGCTGCTGTGAAAACAGCATTGTCCACCACTCCAGTGGTTTTTGAGGTCTCTGAAGCATCTTCCTTAAAATACTGTTTGTCTGAACCAAAACGGCTTCATTTTGGAACCAGTCCATGCTGCTGGTGGTCTGGAAAGTCTCTCAGTCTGTTTTACTGGCTGGAGAAGGGACTTGTAATAAGTGGTGGGCAGCAGGATCCAGCAGAAGTGTGACAATGGGCTTTGCTTTAATGCTGACTTCAGATACTTCCAATGATCAACACTAAACACCAGGCTCAGATTTCAGAGAGCCACTGAGATTCGATGTTTGTCCCATCAAAACCCTGAAAGCACTTTCTGAAGCCCCACACTGTATCTCTCTGTGTTCAGCTCTGCATCTTCTTGATTTTTAACAGACATTAATTATTATTTCCCTACACTGGGCTGCAGAACCCAGGGTTTTGTCTTCCCAGCACACCTTGGCTGCAGAAACAAATCCATATGCAGGAGCAGGAGCCCCAGAGATTGTGCTGGTCTTTGTGGGACAGCTGCCCACCTGGATGAGGTTTTCCATCCCAGTGGGCTGCAGAGGGCACCCACGGGATCCATCACTGGGGCTTTCAGCCCCTTGTGCAGCATGGAAGGAGAAGCAGAGTCTGTGATGATGGACTTCCAGGGCACATTCACAGCAGCCACACGTCCTGTGTGGGTGACACTCACCTCAGAGGGGTCCCAGCAGCCTGACAGCGTGTCCCCCATGGGAAGGGGCTCTGGGTGCAGCAGCGAGGCAGCTCCTGGTGCTCGGTGCTCCCTGCACTTGGCCCGTGACCACGGCCAGCAGGAGGGAGAAGATGCCCCAGGCAGGGGAAGAGGGAAATGAGAGCAGCAGGGTGGTGTGGGTGGGGTACAACACAGGAGCTGAGGGTGCAGGCACCTGTGATGGTCAGAGTGCCAGAGGCTTGGAGTGCCCCTTGTGAGCACCCCTGGGCCCCCTGTGCTGCCCAGGGACCAGCTGAGCACAGGGGCTGCAGGAGGAGGACACGGGCAGAGGAGCCACATCAATCCCACTCTTCTACCACCCCTGCAATTTCTACTCTAGGTTCCCCACAGACGAGGATTTGGCATTTCCTCATCCTTCTGCCTGTTGTCATGTGGCTGCTCTGCTGCTGCCTTGTGTCCTGCAGGGCAGCTTCCAGGTGGGACAGTGTGGCCTGGCCAAAGCTTGCCCAGCATCAAGAGGAACAGAACCATCACAGCTGGTGTCTCAGTGCAGGTGGGTCCCAGCCCAGCAGCCCTTCACTGGCCAACACCCCCAGGAAAGTTCAGTTAAAGCCTGAAGGGTGATTTGCCCTCTCTGAGTCCTCTTCTGTCTTGATTTTCAGCAGAGCCAGAATGGCTAAGTATAAACTCAATGCTTTGCCTCTGTGTAAAGTGAGGAGACAGGACTTTCCTCCATGCTCCTGCCTTTCATAACCTGACATCCCAGCATCTCTTTGATGTTTCCTGTCTCATGGGGTCTTCAGAATCCCATCTCCAGATACCCTCTGGAGAGGGGAATATCTGTGTGATTTTGGTGGAGGGTAAAGTGCAAAGAAAAGCACATGGCTGCAGGAATGGTTACACGAGCCCTAAGGGAGCAGGGATTTGGTCTGGATGGGGAGCAGTGTAGTGAGCACCTCACGTCCCAAGACATGCTGTCCTCTCCCAGTGTGGTTGCACAGCAGCCCACAGGACAGGGACGTAACTGGGGCCAGTCTGGCGCTCCCCAGTTCCCTGCACAAGGCACACCAGTTTACACCAACGTACAGCTGGTTGCACCCTTATCTCTGTAGTACCCACAGTGTTCACAACAACAGCATCCTATAAATCACTGCACTTCCCCAGCAGCCCCAAACTCCTCCCAGTCTTTTAGGCTGAAATTTATATTCACAGTCTCAGAGTTCCAGGGTACAGGGACATCTTGGTGGAGCCAGCTCAGCAGTGGATTCTGGCCCTCAGCAGGCTTGGATGGGGCACAGAAAAGTGCAGCAAAGGGAAGTGGGAACTGAGCTGTGGGAAGAGGCTGAGGGGTTTTGGTCAGTCCCAGAGCACAAGGAGCAGGGTGATCCATGGTGTCTCTCCAGGCTCTGCTCTCCAACCTGGCCACAACCAGACTGAGGGGATACACTTATTCCCTCTGATTCCTGGAGAGATGGACCAGATCCTGCTGAGCTGTTGCAGAGCCACAGGCCCCTACCAGGTCACTGCTGCAGTGATCTGAGGGACCTCACTCACAATCTGAAGGAAACACGTGGTGGCCTTCACCTGCGTTCTTCAATACCTTGTGGCTTTCCTCAGTCTTTACTTAGTAGAGAAATGTTGCAAGAACATATTATAAGTTTCTCTGTGTGCAAGAAAAATCTTCCCATGGGAAAGCATCTTTTTACTGTCTTTTTACTCTGTACAAGTTTCTGTAAACAAAATCTCTGATGTGTGTTTCAAGGACATTTGGATTTCTCTGCCTGTCTCCCGATATAGGAAGATGTGGGTTTCTCTTTCAACCTATGAGGTGCAGGACTGTTATCTCTCTGATATTGTAAGCATTCAGACATTCCTTGGACGAAGTTTGAGCAGGAGCTTCGGATGCCTCTCGCTGGGCAGATAATAGCCAAATCCTTTGAATTATGGAGTCATTTTAATAAATCATATTTAGCCTTCTGAAATTATTGTCAAGAGTCCTTTGTCAATGCATGGACCACGGCAATAGAGAAATGAGTGAGAATCCCCACCCTAGCCAAGAGCCCTTCCAATGTGAATAAGCTCAGTGCTCCTAAGATGTGTCCTGGCAACATTTCTAGACCTGTTCCAGCAATTCCCAGGGACCAGTCTATCTCCATTGTGTCCCTCACTGCCGCCCTTACTCTTACAGAGACAGAGGAATAGGTGGGGGGTCAATGACTGCTTTCCCTGGAGGGTGCAGGGATCTGCCACTGCATTCCCCCAAAGACCTCACTCCAGTGGGGCCCACAGAAACACTGCAGAAAGTAATCAAAGCATCTCCAATAGTGAGAGCACATGGCAGCACAACATGCCACTGCAGACAGGCCAGGAAAACCATAAAAGTTTTTGGAAAGTGAAAGTAGGAGCACCCAGTGACATGGGGTCTGGTAGCACCCCTACTTTTAGGAAGCAGGACCTTTGTTACATAAGAGGTTCATGGCAGGGCCTGGATGGACCAGTCACTGGTCCAACCCTCCTCCCCTTCTGGCTGGGCTAGTGCTCTGCACACCCCCATGAGAAAAGTTTGGGGTCAGGTAAGTGCCAGAGAACAACAGGATCATTAAGACTGGACAAACCCTCTGAGATAATTGAGTCTCATCATTAACCTAACACTTTCAGCTCCGCCATTAAGCCATGTCCCTAAGCAGGCACATGGTTTCATTTCAGGCAGGGGTGCAGCCAGAGGGACATGACAGCCCACATGCCACCCTGTGTCACTGGGCACAGCCTGGCTGAGAGCAAAGCAGCTCATCCTGCAGCATGAGGACTCAACTCCAGCTCTCACAAGACAGCCTGGAGCAAGCTTCCTGAGGCAACCATTTCCCAGATGGAAATGCCCTTCAGGTCCTTCAGGCCCCTCCTTGCCCTGGGGTCACTGGTGAGCGTGTCCCTGCTGGTGCTGCCTGTGGCCGTGGCAGTGAGCCCGTGTGCTGGTGGGAGGGCAGAGCACACCCTTCCCTTCCTGCTGAGCTGTGGGCTCCAGGAGGGAAGCATCGCTCTGGTAACGCTGCATTCGTCCTTACCTGGGCCTGACACAAACAGAATTGATCAAAAGCACCTTGAAAAGCTCCCGCGTCCCCAGAGCAGAAGGCTCCTCTTGTTGAAATTGGGTGGGAGAGCTGCGGTTTTTCCTCAGTTCCTTTGATTTGTTGCCTAATGCAGGGGATGGATAAATCTCTAAGCCCTGAGATTTAGGGCAGGATTCATACTTTACATCTTTAGAAGACGTAGTAAACAGCCTTATACTCTCTAATCCTGGGAGCAGGTTTGTACCTGCTCTCTCTGCATAAACTGGACCAGCTACAACAATTTCACATTGTGGCTGAGTTCAAAACATCCCCTTGGGGATGAAATGTTTATTGCAGAAGATGTTTAAGATGGTTCCTTAGGGAGAAAGGGACTCCCACCTCAACATCCTGCATAGACCTTGAGGACTGTCACATGGATACAAAAAACAGAGTGACTCCATGAGCAGTGAGACACCGTGGCTCGTAGGAAGGTGTGACTATAGGTGCCACAGTAGGGCCAGCTCATCTGAGTGTGGCTACCAAAGTTTCCAGAGAAGCTTTGTCTCTTAGACCCTCCCCACTGGACAGTAGGGGTCTGTGGCCTGCCTGCAATGACCTTTATTGAGCAGGGTTAGCAGATCCCAGGCCTGGTGGCTGCAGTGCTCCTGGGTCCAGCTGCCTCCATTGCCCCTGGGGGCAGGCTGGGATCCCTAAGGTCAGACTGTCCAAGGATCCCACCTTTCCCAGAGCCTTGCAGAGTCCTCCTGGGCCATGAAGAGGTTTGTGGTGAGGACACCTGAGCTGGACAGAGCGCAGGCCCTTTCCCCAGCACCTGCCAGAATGCAGTACCTGGACCTTCCAACCCCTCCAACCCAGCCCCGACACGGCAGCGGAGCAGATGGGGCCCAGTGTGGGGTCTGGACTCCACATCTGGGGGACACCACTTTATGGGGCTTTGGTGAGTTTTATGCAAAATGTGAACCTCTGCAGATTCTCCCAGGGCACATTGTCACACTGTGCCCCGGGGGGACCTGTTCACAGTCTGTGGGGTGGGACACTGCTCCCCAGTCACCACAGGGCATGTTTGCCAGTGCGGGTTTAACATCTGACCCCATGCCTCCTTGGAGCTTTGCATCCCCCCGGGATGGCTGCAAGTCCCTGCTCATGGCCAGTGCCAGGGGCTGGGGAGAGGCAGGGACAGGGATTGCAGAGAGGAGCAAGTTACTTACAGAATCTTCAGGCTGTAGAGGCCAGAGAAAGCTTCCCCTGGGATCCTGGAGATCTGGTTTCCAGAGAGGCGTCTGCAGTGAAAAGAAGAGCCAGTCATGTGTCAACATCCTTGTGATGACAATCCCTTGTCTGCAGAGGCTTAACAACTCGTCCATGCTGCCACTGTTCCCTCGAGGGGAGGCTGCAGCACCTGCAAGCTGAGCCACAATCCTGAGCTCGGGCAGCCTCTGCACATCGTCCCCTCGCCCAGCCTGAGGAACCGGCAAAGAAAATCACAGCTCCTGCCAGACCTGAATCCAGTATTTTCATCATCCAGAGGCAGCTCATGGCTTAAAGCCATTTCCTGGATAGACACAGAGGTCCCCAGTCCACAGAAATTACAGCACAGGTAGTGACCAGCCTACAGACCCTGCTCTGTGCCAGGCCTTGGAATAGAGAGTGGAGCAGGGGAGAGCTATTTCTGCTCATCTATGGCCCTGGGAGGACTGTCCTAAATCCTGGCTGAGGAATGAGGGTGAAGGGATGGGAGAGGAAGATGAAGCAAAGAGCAGTATCACAATGGAAAATGGGACATATCTGGGACATAGACCAAAGAGCAGGAGAGAAAATTCAGAACTTACTGAAAGAATTTATTGACAGAAACACATGAGATTTGCCATTGTACAGCATCACCTGATCTTAGAACTCAAAATTTAACAAGGCCCAGAGCAGGCTGGGGGATTAAAATGTATTTGCACTTTTCACTGACATTAGAAACTGCACCACTGTTATCAGCAGGACTATAATGGGGGCATGTGGTGCAGCCAGGAGTGAAGTCCAGGACTCCTGAATCTAGGCTTGACCTAGAGAAGAGGTGACTTTTTCTCTTCCTGACATGGATCAAGTCCCAGCACCTATCAGCCAGAAATCATAAAGACAGGTTCAACAACCTGATTAAGACCCTAAATTGCTACTAAATTTGGGCAAGAAACTTGTCTACTTGGCTTGGAGTGGAATATTGCGTCTCCGAAACAGAGACAGTGAACATCATGTGTGACCAGGCTCATCTTCACTCTCACAGAAAGTCCAAACCAGGCCCAAGAGGTTGGGCATAGATGCTGGCAAAGGTATTAATCAAACTTTGACAAAGCTTGTTTGTTTTTAGGCATTTTGTCCAGGAGGGAGACAGGTGTGGAGGCTGAGCAATGCAATCCTGGCTGGAGGCAGAGTGCATGGGAACCAGGGCTCTGCAAAGGTTACCGAAGCCACCTGTCACTCTCATTTTTCAGCCTTCTGATGTTTTTATTTTTGTGATGGAGTTTCTCACACTGTTTTTGTAAACATGCACATGTTTTTCTAACTGTCTTTTTGTTTTTCATTCTTTCTCCTGGGAGGAGAAAGGTTTGATGGACTTTATCATCGACCATTGTGGTTGGAGAAGATGTAACTTCACCTTCCAATCGATGGTCGTTTCCAAAACTCTGTATAATGTGAAAACCAAACTAAAGCTTTCTTCTTCCTTGCCTTCTCTCAGGTGTGCCTGCGCTCTGTCTCTGCGCTTTGTGTTGTGCACTAGTGTGACAGGGACCAAGGTGTTTTGGGCAGCCACACTCACCTGTGGCACAGCAGGCGTGCCTGGGTGCCCGGGCGCTCTCCCTCTTGTCTCTCCCCTCGGGAATCTGGAGAAAATCGCTCCCATAATTAGGCCTCTGACAGCATAAACAGCACAGGGTCGTCTCTTTAATGTGTGTGAGCAGGTTGTAACCTGCCTCTCGCAGCACATGATCTGCCTGCCAGGCTGGGCTATTTGTCACTTAGGGGCTGTGATTTGGGGTAATTGCTGCTTTTGATTGCTGATTTCCACATGGGAGGGAGTGTTGTCCGGGGGGAGGCTGGAGTGCTTGCCTGGAGGGGAGGTGTTCCTGCACGGCATCCTTGGCCTGCTCCCTGTGTCCATCCTTCCTGGCTGTCTGTCCTACCTGGCTGTCTGTCCTACCTTTCGCTGTCTGTCCTACCTGGCTCTCTCTGTCCTACCTGGCTCTGTCTGTCCTACCTGGCTGTCTGTCCTACCTGGCTCTGTCTGTCCTACCCGGCTGTCTGTCCTACCTGGCTGTCTGTCCTACCTGGCTCTGTCTGTCCTACCTGGCTCTGTCTGTCCTCCCCTCCCCACAGCTCCAGGCTGCCCCAGCCTCCACTGCCTGCAGCTGACACCAGCTCCGGGCTAAATGTGCCTCTCGGTTCCTTTCCTGGCAGCTCTGTGCCTCTCTGTTCTCTTTCCTGGGTGTGTTTGAGTGTTTGCCAGGTCCCTATATGGATCTGGGACCTCCAGGATTAGCAGGAGAGGAATGTGAAGCCTAAATGGAGCTCAAGCTGGGGCTGCTGGCCTCACAGTGGTGGCGGGGAGCCCCAGGTGCTGGTGGGACACATGCAGAGCCAGCTTGTGGCATCTCAGCACTGTGGGTACCACAGAACATAAGGGGGAAAATAACTCTGTGGTAGATGCCCTGATGGTCATCTGATGGACCACAGATGGTCCTGTGTCAGGTGAATGTAGAGGTCCAAAGCATCCTCCAGCCCCAGATAAGGCCCCATGCCTCACTGTTGCTGCAAATGTTTCTGTCCTTGGCCAAGGCACCGAAACTGTGCCTTGTCCCTGGCTCACCTCTGGTCTCTGGCTCTTCTCTCCATACCTTTACCTGCTCCCTGCCAGTGAGGCAGCCCAGCTCCTCTCCCCAAGGTTAGAGGTCCATGCCAAGCCAGGAGCAGGCACAAAGGGAGGCACCCACCACAACCACTTCTCTGAAGTCACCTCCCAAGGCAATTGAGAGTGTCACTGGGGTCCAAGATGGGCTCTGCCCACTTCTATGCAGGGACTGGGAGGTGGGACATGTCTGTGTTTGTGCACACAGGCTGAGTTTTCACTTTCCTAGAGGAGTGCATGGTTGGGACATGCACACAGGGTCTGAAGGTGTGGGGTTTGGAGGCTTGCTAGACCTCCCAGGACAGGTGCTGCATGATGCTAGGAGTGGCAGCCAGGTGTTCCAGGCAGAAGAGCATGGCTGTCCCACCTGTCTGAGAGCAGATCAGGCATGGGTGAGCCTTTTGGGGTGTCCTGTCAAGCAGGAAGGGTGACAACTGGAAAATGTCATAGAACCACAGAACAGTTTGAGTTGGAAGGGACCTTAAAGCTCATCTCGTTCCACCCCCTGCCATGGGCAGGGACACCTTCCACCAGACCAGGTTGCTCCAAGCCCTGCTTGGACACTTCCAGGGATGGGGCAGCCACAGCTGCTCTGGGCACCCTGTGCCAGGGTCTCACCACACTGACAGGGAACAATTCCTTCCCAATATCCCATCTAACCCTGTCCTCTGGCAGTGGAAAGCCATTCCCTCTTGTCCTGTCACTCCAGGCCCTTGTCCAAAGTCCCACCCCTTGGGACTTAGAGCCCCTTTAGGCACTGGAAGGGGCTCTGAGGTCTCCCTGGAGCCTTCTCTTCTCCAGGTGAACACCCCCAGCTCTCCTAGCCTGGCTCCAGAGTAGAAGGACTCCAGTCCTTGGAGCATCTTCCTGACCATCCTTTGCTTTCATGCCATTAACTCCTGTGCCAGTTCATGTGAGAGACCCAAGATATAAAAGTCTTCCTGTGTGTGACCCTTCCTCCATCCATGGTCACTTGGCAGTCTTCCAAGTGCTCGGTTCCCTCTGTCCCTCTCACTCAAACTCCCCAGAAATTCCCCTGCTTGGCAGACAGGCACCCATTGAATATATCTGCAGAATTCAGATCCCACAGGAAATGCAGGGAAATGGTTCCTTCTTTTCCATTTAAAATGGAACAATAACATTTGGAGTGATGCTGCCAGTGTGACATCCCCTGAGACAGCTCTTAATTTACTCCTTCTGTGGAGGAGACTTGAGTGAATAATCCCACCAAGAAGGACAGAAAGGCACTGCCTTTGCCCTAAGCACAAGGAAGAGGAGCTATTCTTGCAGGGCTGAAATTCTGGTCCACAGCACATGAGCTCAGCTCTAGGCCTGCTCAGGGCTCTTTTTAGGACAGACTTGATTCGGTGGTATATCCTGCTCTCCTGAAGTTTACACCGTGACATAGGGTTGGGAGAAAGAGAAAGCTCTGGATTTAAAGTGACTGATAGAAGAAGGAAAGGAGGGGCAGGTAGAAGGGGAGGGTGACAGCTGGATATGGTTGGCTTGCTTCAGAAAGCCTGTGGTGGATTTTAGATTCTGGCCCCCCCCACCTCCACCCCACCCCACCTCCCCTTCCACCACTCCCGTGATTTCTGGGAACATTCCTCCAGGCTTTGATCTGCATTCCCAATATACTCCAAGTTGGAACAAACTCATGGTTTACCACTGTATGGTTGCTGCTGTTCAGTTACCACAGGCTCAACCCTCCTGTATCTTGGGCTTCTTGGTCATGCTACAACTTCCATGGCACGCCCGAAGGCTGTGCTGGGCAAGATCGCTCATGTCAGGTGCTCAGGCAGCTCGGTGATGCTCTTATCACTCACATTAGGAGGCAGGAACGTTGCCCATTGGCAGGACAGGACAAACATGGGTGTCCATATCCCAGTGAAATTCTCCCCTTGCCAAACTTTTATTGAGTGTGTCGGCCGCCCCTTTGATCTCCTGCTCAGGTTGGTTTCTCAAGCACTCACACTCTCAAGGCAGTATGCCCAGACACTCCATGCTCTTGCCTAAACAGTGTCATCACACCAAGCCTGGGCCTTCCCCTGGGCACACAGGGGACCACAGGCCCTGTGTCATGCCTGAGTTTGTTCTTGTGCTGGTGCAAAGCGGGAATGAAGCCAATTAAGTCAACAAGTAAAAACATAGTGCATTTGAGAAAAGGGCCAGGCCTGGACTCTTCCTCCTCACACAGGAATCTGCAGCTGGTCCTAGTCTGGTATGTCCTGAAGATGCCTCTAACGTGGTCTTTGCTGTCTCACTCCATCCCTGAGGAGAAGACTGTGCCTGTTTCTAGCTCTGCTTGCTGTACCCCCCTCGAATGCCTGTTCCAACTCGATAGATTGATCGCATTTGTTCTTTTGTTTATGGTCCTCAAGCCAGTTTTCAACCCACATGAATGTTCATATGCAAGCCAGTTTGGATTCATTTGCCAAATAATATTACTAAGACACAGCTCCTTAATGAACAGGACACCGAACACCTTCACTCCATCTCTCTGTATTATAAACTGCAAAGGTTTTCTGCTTGTTCCCTCCAAACCTTCAGAGCAGTTTTCACTTTTTTACTCTACTTTTGGTGCTCCACTTGGGGTACCCCAGAACATAGTTAGTCATATGGAAAGCAATTTTCAGGAAAACTGGGGCCAGCTATCCCAACTAGCAAGGATTTTTCCATTGCTGAACACTCTCCCTGCTCTGAATGGAATAGAAATAGAATGGGAATCTCTAAATTGTCAAAATATTTTGAATTTGATTTGGGCAGCTGCAATATCTTGGCCTCATTGGTCAATGTTCATGATAGACAACCCCTTAGATGCCCTTTTCTCCTGTCCTCACCTGCACCTTAGGTAGTGCTAAGGACAGTCCTCACACCATGCACAGGGATGAGCTTTGGAAGGCTTCATCAGAGGAATTATCCTTTAACTCTCTCTGTGCTTTTGTTCACCCCCTGAATTAATGAGCAGCACCATTCTCTGCCAAGGACTGGCGCCAGCCAGGGGGACAGAAAGTCCTGGATGAATCAGAGCTGGCCTCCCTTTTGCCAACGAGTTGTACCCTGGTGCCTTCTCTGCACAGGAGCTGTGCAGGATCCTGGGGGAACCACAGAGGCCAAGAATTCAGAGCTGCAGCTCTTTAGCTATGGCCACCTGGAAACGGAGGGCTGTGCCAGGCAAGGTGACTATCAAGGGAGCAGTGATTCTGCCTCCAAATCTCAGCATGGCAAAACAAGGTCATGGCCCTACAAGCGTTTTGTCTTCATAAAATGACAGGATCACAGAATCACAGAATCTCAAGGTTGGAAGAGACCTATGAGATCATTGAGTCCAACCCAGCCCTAACACTTCAACTAAACCATGGCACCCAGTGCCACATCCAGGGTTTTTTTAAACACATCCAGGGATGGTGACTCCACCACCTCCCCAGGCAGGCTATTCCAGTACTTGATCACTCCTTCTGTGAAAAACAGAGACCTCTCCAGCCTCATGTGCCATGGAAACCAACCAAAGCTGCTGTCTCAGGAGTCCCCTACTTCAGACATGTTACTGCACTGCTCCAGAAACTTCTCACCACAGTGCCAGCACACGTGAGCATTGCCCAGAAATGACAGCCCCCCTTCCACAGAAGAGCTGTCGCTCACAAAGGAGTCATGCCCCACTGCCAGCATCACTACAGTGCTGCCTCCTACGAGAGTGACATTGCCTTGGAGTGAGACCCTGTGCTGAACAACCCCCCAGGGTGGATGTTCCAGATGCCTGGAAGCTGATGAGGCGGTGGGGGTGCTCTAACAGCAGGCAAGGGCAGCCAAGAACAGTGCTGGTGCCACGTAAGGTGTGATGGCTCCAGAGGTCCCTGGACCCACATGGGAAGGGAAGTGAGAAGGGGGTTCCCTCACAGGTGCAAGAGAGGAGAAGAGGGCTGCTGCATTCACATTCCCAGCACGCATGCCTGCATTTTATTTAATTTTGCTTTTGAGGTGTTTCTTGGTCCCCCAGCCTGGCAGAGAAGGTGACAGCGGGTGCTGAGCGTGTGGTGCTGAGCCTGCCGCGCTGCCTCGACAGCACTCCCCATGACGGTGAGTCCCTCTGCCCTCGGGGCCAGAGAAGAGGCAGGTGAAAGAGCCAGTGGCTGGGAAGGGGTCTGATCTTGCCGCTGTGCCCCGAAGCAAGAGGTGAATGGCAATGAACACCTGCCTTTGGCTGCAGTTTCTTTCTTGGCACCGAGCGCTCGTGCTTGGATTCAAAGCGCGGTAACAAAGCCCTTGCCGGCGAACACATTTCAACATGTTATTATTCCCAGGCCGGCTTTCAAGATCTCTTTCTATTCCTTCTGTACTGATTGCTCTTGTTTCTCTTGGCTCCCAGCTCTGGCTTTTCAGGCTTCATTAACTGGAATTTATTAGCAACTTTAAACAATTGTCCTGCTGCCAAAAAGAGAGAAAGAAAAGAAGAAGGAAAAAAGGAAAGAAACAAAGAGGAGACATACTAAACTCTGGGCTGCTCCCTGCCTGTGTGAGGCCCAGTTCTGAACACCTCTATCTGTGCAGGTTTTCTTTGGAGGGAAAGTCTGGTGAGTGCCTGGGCTGGGACCGTGCCTGCTCATGCAGCCTCTCCTGTCTCTGGAGGTGGAGGCTGGGTGGGCCAGAGGGGAGCACAGCCTGGTGCACGGCCACTCAGGGCCCCTCTCCCATTGCCTCTTCAAAGGCAGCTGAGTCTGGAGAATCTGGTCTCTGGGCATCCCCTGAGCATGAGAACTAATTGCACTCACAACACCTTCCTGAGCAGCTCTCAGTAAAAACAAATGGCTAACAGGGCACACCTGAGGGCCTGCTCTCATTGCTGGACACATGAGGCACTGGCAGTGAAAATAACTTTACTCAGACCACACAGGGAGTGAGCTGGAGCAGTCCCTGTATCCTCATTTGTGCCCTAAGCACAGCATCCCCTCTGATCCCATGGGAACACGTTTGGTGTCCAGAGCAGAGATGAACCAGTGCAGAAATGCCCTGTGGGACACAACCTGGCTGAGTGTCAAGGGTGGCTGGGTGATTGCTCTGCTGTCCTCAGGACCCTCACGTGCCACCCTGCTCTCGTTTTTTCCTCACAGGCCTCCACCCAGTGTGGGTGTCTGCAGAGGACTAATGTACTCTGGGCTCAAGTGGGCCCAGCAACCTGGATTTGCAGGGCTCCACAGCAGTGAAACCAGGCACATTTGTCCTTGTTGAGCACAGGACATGTGCTTCGTCCACCCATTTTTACAGCTGGCTTCCCCTTTCCCGTTTTTCCTTTTCCTTGGCTGAATCCCAGCTCCATGCACAAGCTCAGCCATGAGTCCAGCTGATCTCTGACTCCTGTGAAACTTCACTTTCATGAGGAGCCGGGGGTGATGCTAAAATAGAGGAACAGAAGGAGGAGAAATCATGAAAGGTGTGAAACACCAGCTCTCCTCCACAGGACCCTGGGCCACTGGGGCTAAATCTAATGAGAGAGAAGATAGAATCAGAGAATCATGAGCGAGAGCAGGAGGGGAGAACCATGAGGAGGAGCCAGAGGAACCTGGGTTTTCTCTGACTGTTGAAGAAGATAAAGGTTATAGATCAAGAACAAGGGGTGTCAAGAGTTCCTGGGATGTTTCTGAACATTAGATAATTTCATAGAATCTTGAAAAGGAGATTTGAAGACCTGGGTTGAAATTGGCAATTTTTTTGCTGAGGAACCTCTGATTTTTTTTCATAAGGTTCAAGCACCCAAGGTATCTTTGGCAATAAAGCAAATATAATTTGAAATATCATTTTCTTTTAGGGCTTTACCCTGTCCTAGGGTGACTTTATGATGCTTGTATCCCCAATAGTCTGTTCTGTTTATGCTGGATGTTATATTTTGTCCCTTCAAGACTGCGTCAGAGAGCGAAGGTGGGGAGAAGAAGCAGCAGCACAGAGTTTGTTATCAGAGACTGCACTCACTCCTCCACATTCTGCTGGGCTGTGGTGTCTGGGCACAGACAGAGCAGAACAGGGCTCTCCTTTGCTTTTTAGTTAGTTTAGCTAGCTGAGGCAGAGATGTTTGCCCTGGACTGTTTTGCTTTCCCTTTTTTTGGAACTGTTTGAACCTGCTCAGCACTGGGGACCTGGAACATCAAGAGCCTGCACTTTGTGGCCCACCGGGGCCCGCTCTGGGCAGCCTTTCCCAGCGCAGAGGGACTGATAACAGAGCGACCACCCACAGGAGAGACTTTCTGAATTGGTCATCTCTTCAGAGAGGAATTTTGTCATCTGGTATTGTTCATTTTTGTGCTGGGGAGTGCCTTGCCTGTTGAATAAAGAGGTTTTTTCCACTTCTCTCTGAGGAAATTTTTCCTGAACTGGTTGGCTGGAGAGAGAGGCCACGTGGGTTTGCTTTCTGGGGGGGCCCTTTTTGGAGGTTTTCTCCCAAATTTGTCCTAAACCAGGACATACCCAAAGTAAAAGACTAAATGTTAAGAAGTAACCTGAAGATGAAACTATTTTTTCTCTCTCAGGCTAAAAGAAACTTTTGGGGTAGACCAAAGCCCCAGAACATCAGTTTTTGTTCAGCTTGAACTGAATTTTGTGAATTTTGTAAATTTTGTCTTCGGTTGCTCCAGCCTGTAACTCACCTGGTTTATCCAGCAAGTAATAGGGAACATAAGGCTGTAGATATTAAACTGTTGGAGAGCATCCAAAGGAGGGCAGTGGAGATGGTGAACCCATGAGAGGAGCAGCTGAAGGCACTTGTGGTGATTAGCCCCCAGAGAGGAAGACGAGGGCAGGCACTGATTTCTCTGTGACCAGTGACAGGACCCAAGGGATTGGCCTGATATTGTGTCAGGGGAGGGAACTGGTTATGGCCCCAAGCCTGACAGAGTTCAAAAAACATTTGGACAATGTGCTTGGGACCAAGGTGTGACTCTTGAGGATGGTGCTGTACAGGGCTGGGAGTTGGGCTTGATGATCTTTGTGGGTCCCTTCCAACTCAGACTATGCTGTGACTTTGTGACTCTGTGACTCTGTGTAGAAGGCAGGCTGGGGCCATAATGCCACCCAAAATCCCTGGGGATGAAAAGCCTGCTGAAGACTTTCCATCTAACTGAAGACAGGCACTTGCAGCAAGGATGAGCTGCAGCAGAGTTCTCTTCATTGTCAGTACTTCTCTGCCTGGGGGGAAACAGGCAGGAGGGCAGGCAAGCAGGTCTTCCTCCTCTCCAGGAGACACTAACACTGGGATAGCTGGATTTGGGATACCTGGACTGTCCCTCACTGCTCAGCAGGGTTTCTGCTCTTCACTCACTTGGCATGTCCCAGCACAGGCAGTTCTGCCATGGGGATGAAGACAAAGGGCTTGGTCTCGTGTGCTACGTGTCACCCTGGCAGACACTGGGAATGTGTCCCAGGTAGATGAAATCAGCAGAGATCTGAGCTGTGAAACCTGAACAAACTTCCCTTGAGGATGTCTAAACAAGCAGGATTTGTTTGCTTGATTCTTATGCGTGTCCTGGCACAGAGGGTGATCCCAGCCTGAATGTCATGGTCCTGATGTAATGTGGTGGGATGAAAATTTGGTGACGATATAAATGAAAAGAGCAGGGGAAATGCCAGGCAAGTTGCATTATTGGTCAATGACAGCCCCATGAATGCTGTACAAACTATCCCTGTCTAGCTGTTGTCGTTGAAAGAATCACTTTTAATTTGCCATGATATATAAAATCCTTCCTTGCTTGATTTCATATCACTTACTTCTTTTCCATAAATAGGATTACTATCCTACTGCTATCAAATTCAAGCAGGCACTTTGCTATGCATAGGTATATGATGCTGCAGTTTGCATTTCTTCCCCTAACTGTGAAGTTAGTCCATTCCAAAGGGGGACTTGTGACACGTTTAACCTCCAGCAAAACGTTATCTAACAACTTCCAATTATTTTTCCAGACTTTCCTCTTTAAATTTTTCCCCTTTGCCTGTTTCATTCATAATTATTTTTGGCTGTGGGAAGCTGGCTCTTTTGGAACCTGTGAATATTTATTCGTTGCTGGTTGAGACTGCTGCGTTTGTACATGACGTAATCAGGACACGGTTGCTTGCAGCGAGACAACTGCTGATTGTACACAGCAGAGTCTGGTCTGTGTGTGTGAAAAGCCTCAGCACCCCCAGCGATGGTGCTGGGTGTCCACACTTTGACATGGATGTTTATTACAGCCAGGGTTTAGGGTCTGTCTGACCCTGGACTGCTGTAATATCCCAGATAGAGGGGTCTCTTCTGCAGGAGCCTCAGGCAATCCCCCAAACCTCTGGCCACCTTAGCAAGCAGTATCAGCTCTTTAGTGATATCAACTCTTTAGTGATTATCAGCTCTATAGTGATATCAGCTCTTTGGTGATTCCAGCTCTTTGGTGATTCCAGCTCTTTGGTGATTCCAGCTCTCAGCTTGCTCGGTGCCTCGGCAGACGTGGGAGGAGAGAGGAGAAGAGAGTATGGATTCTGCAGGTGTCTTTATTGCAAAGGGGTTCCTGCAAAGGGATCAGTGACAGCTCTCCTGCTATACTGAGCAGAAATGGCTCAGTTTATATAGGCCAAGGGGGTTTTGGAAACTGTCCAATGGTAAGGGTCGAGGCAAATGTGACCTATGGTCTTACAGAGAGATATCAGGGGTACAGAGCGGAAGAGGGGTTTCTTTTTGGTCTGCTCATCATGACTTGGCATTTTCTTCTCTTAAGCTAACCTCCAGGGTGGCCTCACAGCCTCTGTGGCCACTACAGATGTTGATAAAATGAAAAGAGAAAGGCTGCAAGATGGGTGCAAAATGGTGAAGAGCCCACCTTCTGTGGGCAGCTCTGGCTCCAAAGCCAAAACAGGATCAAAAATGCCTCCTTGTCAGCCTGTAAATGCCTGCTGGGGAGGGGAGCTTGGGTGGCTGGGCTCCTTACAACTCTAATTAATTTAAAATACAGACAGATGGTGATTAGTTACGAGACCAT
Source organism: Leptocoma aspasia (assembly GCA_013399835.1). NCBI lineage: Eukaryota > Metazoa > Chordata > Aves > Passeriformes > Nectariniidae > Leptocoma > Leptocoma aspasia. The sequence goes on along the minus strand of VXAX01005844.1, from coordinate 112,914 downwards.
TTGAAGTAAAAACCTGTAATATAAAATCACAGAATGCTGCAATGGTTTGGGTTTGGAGGGACCTTAAAGCTCATCTCATTCCACCCCCTGCCATGGGCAGGGACACCTTCCACCTGAGCAGGCTGCTCCAAGCCCTGTCCAGCCTGGCCTTGGACACTTCAGGGATGGGGCAGCCTGGTGAAGCTTCTCTGGGCAACCTGGGCCATGGTCTCACCACCCTCACAGGGTGTTAGGGTGATTCTGACACCTGTTCTGTAATTCTAACATTTTGGAAAATACCATTTATGAAATGCCAGTGTTGTGCCTTGTGGTGGCAGCAAGGTCTGATTCAGAGAAGTGAAAGTGTTTCATTTAGGCAGATTAAGTTGCAGTAACAGTTATATACACAGTAAGTTTACAACACACATCAAATGAAGTATTAATATTAGTATTTCATGAATGCAATAACAGTGTTTTGAAGAAATTGGGTTTTCCAACAGAAGCTGTTGTGTTGAAAGTACCAACAGCATGAGAATAACACCTGGAGGTATTTCTCATGGTCAAGTGGAGTAAGACCATACAGGTGCAATTTACTCATGCAGAAATGGTCAACCTCAACATTCTGCCCCCTGGGCTCCCATTTTTGGGGCTCACAAAGGATTCCAGTGGTTTCTTGTGCTGCTGGTTAATTTTCACACTTTCAGAAGTGGGGCCACTCCTTCACTGACACACAGCCACATGCTGATCCCCAGGACTGAGATTGCTGCTGTGTCTGAGTGTGTCTGCTCAGACCTCAGTGCACACTGGTGCATGGTGGGACACCTCAGCCTCTGGGGAAAACTTTTTGGACTTCAGTTTTCCAGGGTGGGTTCCATCCGAACTGCAAAGCACCCAAGGGATAAAGTGTCTCTGGGCTGCAGGAAGCTGTGAGGGGGACCCTGTCTGCTGCAGGGTGGATGAAGCTCTCTGTTTGCTGGCTCTGCTCCAGGGTACAGTGTTGATTTTTGAATGAGAGATTAGGTTCTCTTTTATTTTGGCTTTTGGCACACACAGCACCTCAGCCTGAAGGTGATGACCTCAGTGAAACCCCTGAGCTGGAGCAGCAAACAAACCCTGTCCCAGCACGCAGTCTGCTTCCATCTCAGCCTGCAGCTGCAGTAACAGCACTGGAGGCTGTGGCCAGTGCTGCAGGACCCCCTGAAGTGTCCCCCCAGCACCCTGACTGTCCCCTGCCCGTGTGGCTGCCCCGTACTCACAGCTCCTCCAGGAAGCGCAGGTGTCGGAGGGCGCTGGGCTGCAGCTGGCTGATGTTGTTCATGCTCAGGTCTCTGGCAGGAAGGAAAGACAGAGGTTTCTGATCAGTCACAGAGTGGTTTGCATAGAACAAGCCTCAGTGCCAGGCTCTGTGTCCCCTCTCTGCTAAGTGGGAGGGTGAGAAGTCTCTGCAAACAGCATTTCAGCATTAACATCCGATCACAGCCCAGGCTCTGCCTGCAGAGGGGTGGAGAGGAGTAGCCAGAGAGAGCTGGCTCCTTCAGGGTGGTCTGCCTGAGCTTCTCCAAGTTGTGAAGCAAGTTAGGACATTTCCCAACAGCACAAGCAGTTTTGCTGTCTCACAATTTTTGGAGAGTGAACAGGAAGCCCTGTGACACTGGAATAGGACAGTATGTCCTTGGGCCCAAGAGCATCTCTCTGTCACCATGGTCATGCCAGCCCCCACAGGGAGATTTTTCAGTGTGTGGACAGACATCTGCTTTTGAGGAGACAGCAGCCCATGAGAGAAGGGGTACATCCCACTGAACTGGCTTTCTCCCCACTGTACAAACTAGAGAACCACACCAGGACTGAGGGGCAGAGGTTGGCTCTGTGGGTGACAAACTGAGGCTAGGAGGTGGAAAGAACCTGGCTGATTGTGCTTGTCTCACTCTGCCATCTCCAGCTAAAGGCTCATCTCCTCTGCTTAGGCTCCAGTGGAGCCTCTGGAGGAGGCTGTGCTGGTATCCAAAGGGTCCAGGCTGGTGCTGAGTCTGAAGCCCTCTGCATGTTCCAGTTCCTGTGAGCTGCCTGTGCAGAGCTCTCCTCATCTCAGGGCATGGGAGTAGCTGAGTCTGTCCCGAGTGATTCAATACACAAGCTGGTATTTGGAAAAAACAAGGATGTTTCTGGGCTCCAAGGCTGTTCTTAGGGCCTGACACCTGATAGCTGCAGCCCTGCCCTCATGAGCAGCTGCATATGGAGAAACCCATGCTGCTCACCCCAGCCTAGACCAGGCTGCATGCAGGTGAGCGAGGGAGCATTGACCTTTAAAGCTAAGAGGTAAGATGAGGCTGAATTAAAAGCTGGTGTGGTTAAAACCAAATGGAATAGATGGGGCATATCCCCTACTGAGCAAAGCAGTGTGGGCAGTGTCATCTGGGGTGCTGGAGAGCCTTGTGTGAGGCAGAAGGGGCTGCTCTTTGTCACTGTGCACAGACAGGGCACAGCTCGACCCCTGGGAGCTTGGACTAAATAGCACAGGCTCATGGGTGTGATGGGGAAATGAGGAGAAACAACAACAAAATAAAGGCAATTTATTTACTCTTTCCTTCTGTAAACCTCACAGATGTGTGAGCCTAAGGAAGGACATTCCCTGTCCTTCAGTGTCACTGGGAATGTCTTGGCATTGGAAGGAGGCTTGTGCCAAGGACAAGGACAGAAGCATGAAGGAGAAAAGACCCTCAGGAGAACCCAGCAATACAAGAGGGACTTCTCTGAGCTGTTCCATCTGCTCAGAGCACCTGAGATCCCACAGGTCACATATCAAATTGTCTGGAGCATCTCAGCTGGCTTTGGGCTCTGGATAGGAAATTGTTTCACTGAAAAATGAGTTCCTTGAAAAATTTACTGAGATGCCTTTGTATTCCTCAGTAAAAAAATGCCAGTTTTGCTGGTAAAGAGCAGAACACCTGGGGGGCATAGGCTTCTATATTTTGACCACTTTCCACAAAAAAACCCATGCCACTGTGTTCTAACCAGCTCTGTTTGGCATTGGTGGAGGCAGGTGACACATCAGGAAGGCTGGAAGCTGTCTTTGCATATTCTCTGGAGAGGTGTCCTGTGACAAAACCACACACTTCCCTGAGCCCTTTTGAAAATCCTCCTGGAGAAGTTTACTTTTTTCTTTGTAACTTTATCTTCTCCAAAGAAGTAGTAGAAAACTCACCAAAAATCTATGAGAATTCAAAATTATGTTTTCAGAATGAGTGCAAGAAGAAAATTATTGCCTGCACTGTTCTGTGTGCAATACTGCATTCTGTATTTTGGTGATCCTGGGATACAAGGGTTAAAATATTATTTCATGCTGCTTCTATTTTTATTTTCAAACCCCCAAGGGCAGTTGCTACTTAGCACCCATTAAAACATCTTTTTTTCCTACATCAAAGTGTCTCCTGTTTGTGTTGTAATGAATCTGTCTGATGTTTTGACATGTTGTGGAACAATGTGAAAATAACGAAAAATAATGTAAAATTAAAGACTGTGAAAGAAAACACAGATCTGAAACATCCAAGATCGCCTTGAAACTGTGAGGCATATTCCTTAAGTTGCCTTCTGCTGGCAGTGTAGAGAATACCCCTTGCTTGCTGCAGGAGCCACTTTCCAAGCCTCATGGAACTGCGTGCCCAGGTGCTCCCCAGGCACGATGGGGACAGGGGGACACCTGGGTGGGTGGTGGCTGCAGGGATGTGCAGACCTCAGCATCAGTCCCAGGCAGCAGCAGTGCTGTAGGTGGCTGAGGATATGGGAGCTCAAATATCTTTTAGAATCACAGAATCACACAATGGTTTGGGTTGGAAGGGACCTCAAAGCTCATCTTGTTCCACCCCCTGCCATGGCTGGGACACCTTCCACTATCCCTGATTTCTCCAAGCCCCATCCAGCCTTGCCTTGGACACTTCTTTCCTCCTGCCCTGATCCATACCTAAAAGGTACAAAATACACTGGTTTCTGAAAAAAATCTTCCAAAAGGCAGAGGAGAGATACCATTATCCCATCACCCTGGAAGCCTCCCAGCTCCACAGCATGTGGCTTTTCTTTAAAAGCCCACCTTCCCCCCCCCCC
>VXAX01005844.1:82451-108782 GCA_013399835.1 Leptocoma aspasia | reverse complement strand
CCCTGGGGCTCCTGGCCACAGGCAGCTCTGAGACAAGGGGCTCTCTCCCACCATCTCTTTGGGCAGTGAAGAAAAGCCCAGCCTGTACTTTCAACGTTGTTACACAGAAAATATTTTGAGTAATTTTATTTAAAAGTCACTGATGTTTTGGCTGTTTGGTGGTTTGCAGTCTTGCAGGATTCAAATGTAATACATCTACACTGACAAGGGCACTGCAAATCCTGGCAGTGGTTTGCCAGCTAATGAACAGCAAGGCAAAAGTTCCAGGGACTCAGTTTTACCATTAAATCTCCAGTGTGACATCCTGCAGGGACCCCACACCAGCTCCTCCAGAGCAGGGGACATCACACCCAACTTGTGTGTTGGAATTCCTGGCCTGGCCATGGTGTGAGGACAGCATGCAATGTGCAAGGACAAATGGTGTGAAGGAAGAACAAATTCCTCCAAGGGCTGGAAATAAACTTCCCAAGCACAGCCCTGGACCCGGTGATTTTTCTAGCCACAAAAGTACGAGATGTTTCTCCACAGGCTGTCTATGCTTGTGTGAAAGCTGAGGCACAGGATTCTTGCCTGAAGTGTTGTGGGAGTAAATATTTGACTTATTACTCATTTAAAGATGTTGTTGACTTGTTGCTGTGTTTTCCCAAGCTTGTGATTTTCCTCTTAGTAAGGTTTCTTATGTTATGTACATCCCCAAGAGATGCAAGGGTGGAAATGCTTCCTGTCAGAGCAATCAGAGAAGCTGTTTATCTCTTCAGGTGTTTGGGGGTGGTTACTTCAGTCAGCCACATTTAGTTAATTTAAAAGGAACCCATGGTATTTGAACCTTGTTGGATATTTTTTCTGCAGCATCTAGCTGAATAAATAGGGATTCATGGACTAAATGGGTTAGGGGCTCCTCTGACCTTTCTCAGCTGTGTCAGTGACTTTGACTTTCCAAGCTAGGACTCTCTTCTGAGTGACTGAGCATCCAGGGGAGCCAAACAAGTGCTGGGTCACTCATATCTATGCATGGCTCTTGTCATTTGCACTGGAGAAACCATTCCAAAGGTGAGGTCTGTACCAGAGCAGGCAGTACAGAAGTGCAGAAAGAATATGATTCAAATTCCAAAGTCCCTTAAACTCTAAAAGAAATTAGAAAGGTAGGAGAAGAAATGGGGTGCTGCAGCTTTACCCAGGCTTGCAGTGTAGGACCTGCAGAGGAACTGTCCAGACTCTTTGAGTTGATGATACCACTCAGCAGTGGTGCTCTGGGGCAAGCCACCCCTCTCCTGTCCCAGAGCTCCCCTGTTCCTCCTTCCCCAGTGACTGGCCTGTCTGTCCTCTCTACAAAATATCAAATAAAAGCAGGAATTCTTTTGCTGTCAAATCATCCTTCATGGCTGTGGTCTGGAATGCTGCCAGTGGAGTGAACTACTCTACTACTCCCAAAACTGAAACTCTGCTCTTGTATCACCCTGCTTACCCAAGAAGCAATGCCTTTTAATGCTTCTTGAATTTAATGCTTCTTGCATTAGGTGTAGAATATACCTATGCTTTCATATGGCACTGCACCAAAGCCATCATGGCTATAATTAGTGTGATTTAACTTTCCCCCCTTCCCCAACTAATTCTAAACATTTATCGTAAGCATTTCTAACTTGTACCTGCAGGAAAACTGAGACACAGTTCATGGAAACTGAGCTCATGTGATTCAGCCTCAGACCTTACAACTCCTCTGGCCCTCGAGGGGTTCCTTAAATTATTTGCTTTGATGTCACCTTCTTTCATGAACAACCTTTGATTATTCACTGATTAGCTGATCTTCCTTACCAAAAAATGAGGTGACACACGCACTGTTCTGGGTTCCCTGCTGGGACTGCCTGCCACGCTCTCCACCCGTGCTATGAGGTGGTGAGCACAGAGTTTTAGCTCAGGGATGATATGAGCTTTAAAGATCAAAGGGGTTTATCCCTGGCATCACTGCTGGGGCAGGCTGTGGTGTGCTCTGAGCCACGGAGCTGTGGATGTCACTTTGGTGAGCGTACAGCCCCACTGGGAGAAGGCACCTGCAGGGCTTTGTGGGTGTGCATGCTCTGGGCCAAAAGGGCAGGATTTTGTGCTGCTGTAAGGGGGCTGCATGAAGGACATCCTGCAACCCTCACCCGAGGTAGACCTAAGTAACATCCCCAGGATGTTCCTCTAGGGACAGCAGGATTGGTGCCTCTCTTACAAGGCATCTAAAAGCTGCCCAAAAAACTGGGGGAAGATGAGCCCTGCCCATGAGCCCCAAAGCTCCTCATGTGTGCCTTCCCAGGCACAAAGCAAAGTGTTTCCTCAGAGATGTGCTGCAATGGGAATTAATGCCAGCAGAAGCCAACAGACCTAAGGCAACACAGGCTGAAGCCCCCCTAGAGCAACATAACAGGGCCAGGGCTGCTCAGCCAGGAGGGTTTGAAGGGGAAAATGCAGGGGTAGGGTTTGGCTGAGGCCAAGCAGAGATACCTCAGAGCCAGATGTGCCTCTGTAGAAAATTGAACGCAGCTGGAAGAGAGATTCTCTCCTGGGAGGCATCACAGGACAGATGTCCTACAGAAGGAGCAACTCCTACCTGTGGCTGGGAGAAGACATTCCCCAACCACTTCTGTCTACTCCAAAGGGGCAGAAAGTCTGGTCCTTAGCTTCAGACCCCTGAGGTGCTCTCCATGGGTCCCTCTGTCACTCAGCAGACCAAGAAGCCTGTGTCTTCCTGCTCTTGTGGCTGCCTTCAAGAATTTTGTTCTGCAAGGTTTCTGCAAGCTCAGGTTGTTGTTCCTGGACCTTCACAGAGCCCACAGTGGGGTACTCCACGGGCTTCTGGCTTCCCTGGTACCTCAGTGAAATCCAATGTGTGTAGCTACAGCTGGAAATGATGACAGACATGGCCCGAGTCACTGGACAAGGATGTCAGTATTTTGGGAAATGGACCTCTTGCTCCCTGTTTGTAAGGAGGCAAAGTCATCCCAAAGGACAAATCTGACTGAGATCCTGGTTTGAGCCTACAGGAAGCTGCTAAGAATCCTGGATGATGACTGTCTTCTCAGCCCCTAAATTGCTCTGCCATATGAGTATGTTCACATTTTTCAAGATGTTCAGGATATTAATGTGCTCTCTTCCCAGCCCAGGTTCAACCTAGCTCCTCTCACTTTTAGTGCTGAACATGCAGCTTCCTGGACCATAAAAAGTTCCTTCCTTACACTTAGGCAGGTGAGCAGAAATTTTTGTGATTGTGGGGAGAAGCTAATGAGCTGGCATCCTTTTGATTAATTAGTTGCACAATTACAGCATTAAGGCCTCCCAGTCCAGCAGTCTGAATTCTAGGGGAACTGAACAAACCAGACCAAAACTCCCATCCTTATCCTGGAAAGGCCCAGCACTAGGCCTGTTCTTGTAAGGAATGAAACACCCTGAAATCCCTGGGCACTGAGCACTGTCTGTACCTCTCTCCTGGCCACTCTCATTAGCATCCAGTAAAAATGCACAGTTACACCACCAGAAAAGAAGCCCAAAGGCAATAAATGATGGTTTCAGAAATACTTCAGATTATACTAGAGTGATTCATAAAGGTTCTCACTATCTCTTTTCCTCTTTATCTTGAAATCTCCAAGGTCACCACAAAATGCCTGAATTGCCTGGGGCAAAGCTGGGGCTGATGATAGAATGGTACCTGGAGCCATAGAACCAGCTGAAATTCTTCCTAAAAGCCTGCAGGTTGAAAACTACAGTAAAAGTAGTCTCCATAAAGAGAAGGAGAAAGGGAAGATAAAGAGATCAAAGCAGTAAGAGCTCATTTACATCACACCATATCTGGAGGCACCAGCACTGCTTCAATCCCATATCACTGCAATGGGCAAGAGCAGAACGTGTTTCTACTCCCACCTCTCCACGTTTGAAAATAGATCAGTCATCTTAGATCATCCCCCATGTGTAGGCCCTATCCCAGATCTCCACAATATTTCAATAATAAAGTCTCAGCCAAGGCCAGTTTGCCAGGGTGAGATGAAGCCCATTCCTGCACCAGAAGGTCTTTAGAAGCTGGGTCTGTGCAGTGAGAGCAGTGACCCTTGACAAGTAAAGCTCTGATGACACTCTGGCTACTGCTCCTGCATCTTGTTCTGTACCTGCCCTGGCTTTGCCCCGTGTCAGGTGCCCTCCAGAGTGGCAGCAGGAAGGGGCTGAGCAGGGCAGTGATGCATTTCTGCCCCTGGGAATGGCTGGTGTGAGAACCACAAGAAATCACTTCTACAAACCCTCTGCCAGGTCAGGGCTCTCAGCAGATCCCATCTCACCCCAGGGCCCACAGGGGCTGCCAGGGGAAGGGTAGAGGAGCCAGGAAGGTGTGGGGTGCAAGCCCAGGGCAGGTGGAAGGTCAGGGCACTTGGCAGAACAGGCTGCAGCCAGATGGAGGAGATAGGGCTGAGGAACAGCAGCCCCTGTGCCAGGGGGCAGGAATGAGACTTGGATCAGAACATAAGGGCACTCCTTCCAAATAGGCAAAATTGTGAATTTTGCATAGTGTGTCATAGAATCACAGAGTCATAAAATACCCTGAGTTGGAAGGGCCCACAAGGATGGAGTCAACTCCTGGCCCTGCACAGGACAGGCCCAATGACCTCACCATATGCCTGGGAGTGTTGTCCAAATGCTCCTTGAACTCATGGAGATTTTTTCCTGGGCTCTGTCTCCTGTCTGTAGCTGTCCTGGCTCCTGAGGAGCATGACAATCCCAGGGGAAAGCACTTGTGCTGTGAGGAGGCAGCGAGCTTGTCTGGCTGGATGCAGCTCTGAGGAGCACGACAGGCACTGACATCTCCTGGCCTGCAGGTGTATGAGTGCCGTGGTGGTTTCTGTGCCCATCACACAGAGCTGGAGATGGGGAATCTCACACACCAAACTGAGGGAGAGGCTAACAGAGCCTCCTGCCATTCCCTCTTTCACCTTCCAGACAGAGCAGCCAGTGCAGCAGTCTGCTCTGACTTGGATGCTGGGCAAGGATCACAATTTTTCTTTCCTGTTACCATTCTGTTATCTGCACCAAAATTCATGTTTTTGGTGATTCCCATGAAAGAGAAGTCCAGAAGGAATTGGTTTGGGTTGATCAAAATAATAAAAACCATGGGGTTTTTTCCCCCTTCAGTGTTGACATTAAAAAAATCATCCCAGAAAGGACATTCTAAACCAGAAGTAATTTGAAAAGAAAAATACTGTCTGTCCAGAAAATGTCAAAGCAGGACTTCTCAGCCTCTTTAAAACTCTTTTTACCTGTTAGCCTAACTTAATAAGATTCAGATTTAGCAAGTGGATGAGCTGGGTCAACCTTAATATTTTCATTAGTGTAAGCACATCAAATCTAAAAGAACTTCTAAACTAAAAAGAAATATTGGGGCCTGAATGAGAGCAAGGAACATCTTTTTCAAGCAAGAAAAATGAGATTGCAAGTGTATGTGCTTTCTTCCCACCATGTCCTTTGGAGCAGCCACAGCCCAGCAACATCCAGACTTTTGGCAACTAAATGGTCTCCACTAGATCCATGAAAAGAACCTCACATCCACCTGTGTCCAGAGTGTGGGATTGTTCCATGTCCTCCTCCAGGTCTCTGCTGCATTTCAGGTCCCCACTTGCCAGGCTTTTTGGGGACAAAATTCCTCCTGTGGGAGGAATTATTCTCTTAACCTGGAACAGCAACCAGGGAGAGGTGAACCCAGGAGCATCTTCCTCTTTGCTGCCCAGCCAAAGCCTTTTGAACAAGATAATGGGCAGTAAACAGCAAACCAGTACAACTGGGGCATCCTTAGCATTCCCCATGCAAGTGTCCTTGAAACCAAATGAGTGTTGGAAATGTGTCCCCTCCCAAATACTCTGCAGAAATGGACCCAGTTCTGGATAGAACCAGGACAGCAGGCCAAGATCAGCCAGGGATGGTTGTAAGGGCTGTTGTAGGCAGCCAGGAGCTCCCTGGCAGAGGCTCCTGCCAGCAGACTGGGGCTGTTCTGGTACCTGTCACGAAGGTGGTGAGGGGAGACAAGCACACAATCAATGTGATTGATAAGCAAGCTCCGATTTATTGAAAAATCCAACAGGCTTTTATAGTATTTTGTGCAAAAAATAGGTGTAGTCTCAGCAACAAGCTCCTATTGGAGATTTGTCATAAGTCGTGTATCATATTTTTTTCTACTTGCGGTTTCAGCTGACAGACAAGTTCCCTATTCACTAACTTAGCACACCCTGTTTCACATCCTATTCTTGTACCTTCTAAAAATGTAGCAATCTGTCCACATCCTGTTCTTGTGCTCTAATCTATCCTTGCAGCTTTAGCACTATCACACTGACTTTGTTCTAACATTGTCATGCTGACTCTCAGCTAAAATTCTCAGGCTCTAATTCCCAGGCCTAGAATCCTAAGCAGGGTCTCTAAACAGGTGATTGACTAAATAACTGATCCATTGATCCATGGCCTTGCTCCAGCAGCCATTCCTCAACAACCTGCAGCACCTCAGAAAGCAGTTTATCCACTGCAGCCTGCCCTGCCTGCTCCATGTCCTGCCCACAGCTCCCAGACCTCTGTGGGCACTTTACACCAGTGTGCAGAGAAAAGGGATTTACAGCCCACCTTGTGCCACCTGCATGGTGGTCCAACCACTCTTGGAGCCCACATGGTGGGAACAACAATTAATTTCTACGGAAATGTTTCTGGGAGAGAACTGATCCACCTGGAGAGCAAGGCTTGTTGAAGTGTACCAAAAAGCAGACACTGATGGAGCAGTCCAACAGCAGGAGACAGAACAGGGTGTAAGGGTCTGGGTTGATGTACATGTGCAGATAGCAGGGCTCCTCTGCTTGCAGGAGATGAATGAGGAGGGATGTGACAGAGAACATGGTGCTGCTTTGATGCAGTAGGAGGATGTACTTTTTATGTAAAAATTGCTGGTAAAGAATTTTATAGAGTGTCTCTCTACAGACACAAGACAAAGATACAAGACAAGTTAACATAGAATAAATCTCTCTGTGACTATTCAGGGTGAGTGTTCAGTGTTACATCTGGCTCAAGGGTGCCTAAATCACTGATTCCCAGGACCAACCAGTGGGTCCAGACAGGCTGAGGGCAACACAGAAGCAGAGGTTATTGAAAGTTGTCTTCCTGTGGCACCCAGAGGCTCTTGGTGAATTTCCATGAGCAAACACCTGAGAGTGACAGGTTGGCTGTGCTGGACACCTCGTGTGACCCAAGTGCTTCCTGAGTGTGTACTTGGCTGGAACTGGCTTTCAGACCACCAGCTTGGTACCCATGCCCAGGTCAGAGAAGCTGCTGAGAGCTCTGGGTCTCCTTTCAGGAGCAGGCTGAGGGGAACACGGTGTGGGTTGCACACACCTGCCACAGACATGCTTCCAGCTGCACACTGGGGCTCCTGTAGCCACTGCCACCCATATCCTTCCTTTGATTGCATGAGCTCTGCACAAAGTAGATTTGGCCCCAAATATTCTGGAAAAGTATCAGTTGGAAGTCTAAGGAAAGGCAGGACTTGAATGAGGGAGTTCCACCGCTACTGGAGAGCTGAAAGCCCTCGTGCACTCTTTCTGTGGTGCCCACCATTAATTTGTGCAAGAGCTCCTTGCACATCTGGCCCAGAGCAGCCACCTCTGTCCTGTTTCTCTCCACTGCACACATCCCCCCTCTGCTGCCAGCTGTGACCCACCCAGGGCTGTCAGGGATCCCTGCAGCTGATGCCCATTGTCCCCAGCCCTGCTCCACTGACCTCCAGACCACAGAGAGCCGATGGCCGAGCCCGTGGCTGGTGGGCAGGAGCTCCATAGCCTGGAACTGGCCAGAAGTGCAGGTCAACACACTGGGTTCTATCACACTGAGAGGGTCTGGCAGCACACAACTATTCCTGTAATTCTCTGGCTGGCAGGAAATCAGAGGAAGGCTCTGACAGGCTGTATAGTCACTGTGGCTACGTGCTACAGGAGTGGGGGCAAAAGCTGCTGAGATGGGGAAGAACTGGGACAAGGCACTACTGGGAAACCACTGGGCCAGGCTGCCTCTCCCCTTGGAAACCACATTTCAGTGGGGGTAACACCAAATCATGTATAGAATCATAGAGTCATTAAGGGCCTCCAAGATCATTGAGTCCAACCTTTGACCAAATGCCACCATATCAGCTAAACCATATTATGGCAAAGTACCACATCTCCACCACCGCCCTGGGGACAAGCTGATCCCAAAGTCCTGAGAGTGGCAAGTGAAGCAGTAAAGGAGAACTGGAGGGTTGGAGTAGATGCACTGCTGAATCTTAGTGCAGTTTGTGTCTGTCACTACTTGAAAGTAGGCAAAATTTGGAAACATCTTACAGGAAACCAAATCTGATAAATTTTGTAGTTGAAAATGTCTGAATGGCTGATTAAAGTGCTTTATGCTCACATCAAAACATTTCATTCACTAAAAGCCAAGCCACGACAATGCAATATTTAATGACAGGCAGCACCTGCACAAACTAACCCGAGGCTGGATTTGGAAAAATCAAAAGTAAAAGGAAACCCCAATTGAAACAAAATCCTTTACTTCAGACTCGAACATCTCCAATATGTTTTCATTCAAAAAATTCTACCACATCTGTGTTGCCTGGAAACTTCTGCATTTGAAGAAGAGCAGTTCTTGCTCTAGGAAGCTTACTCAGAGAAAAGCCTGGTTTCCCTGGGCATTGTAGGGAGATCCTTTTGCTGCTCATAAGCAAGTTGCAATCTTGGGACCCTGTGGGTCCAGGCATTGCCCCTGCAGGAAAGGCCCTGAGGGAACCCTGGTATTGATTCTGAGCTGTGTTCAGGCACAGGAGCTGGGGGTCCTGCATAGTACCCACAGGGATGTCTGTGACACCACAGGCTATCCCAGACAGCACTTAGAGCCCCGAGGTGGGAAACTGCATCCAGTTCCAAAAGACCTGGCCAAAACTTTGGGCAAACAAAGAGTGATGGTTATGTCCAGCCCAGAGCTGGCAGAGACACCTCCAGGTGTGTCTCTTGTCTTTTGTGTGCTTTGAGCCCCAGCAGCCAGGTCAGCAGGGTCCTCCTCTGAGCAGAATGGCTGAGAGAAACAGGAGGGGGGGGGGAGAGTTGTGGGGGAATAAGAACCCCATGCCTGTGCATTTTACCATGGATTCAGGTTATGCTCTCCACCAGCAGGGAGGTGTATCACAAGGATACAGGATGGATCAGGCTGGATGTAGCTCTGAGCAGCCTGGTCTGGTGGAACCCTAAACCTGTCCCCTCCCTTGGCAGAGGAGTTGGAATCAGATATGCTTTAAGGTCCCTCCCAAACCAAATCAGTCTGTAATTCTATGATCCCCTTCTTTGCCCTGAGAGGAGCTGCCCATTGCAATGATGAGGCAGCAGAATGTCCCTTAAGGTTTGCACGTTGTTTTTTCAGTCTGGTTTGTGCCACTACTTCAGTCACGACTGTGAGAAGCAGTTGTTTAGACAAAGGACTACGTGTGCAGGCTGGGATTGTCAAAGACACTCAAGTAAGGCCCTGAAAATTGCAAAGAGCAGCAGCACCACATCTGCAGAATGGCTGCCTTGAGAGGAGAAAACCTGTTATAACCTAACACCTGCTGAGCAGCAAGGAAATGTCCAGGGCTTGTCTTGGAGGTGGTGTTCTCTGTGCCAGAACGAGGAAGAGAAGGAACAATCACGTCATGACAGAGCTGAATACATTTAATGCACTCAAGCAGGAAAGGAAGGCAATAATTCACTCTGGAGCAGCACTGCCTTGGGATGGTCTGGCACAGCAGGTGATTTATATTTAAAGTTGGGCTTGGTAGGTGCTTTTATGGAACAGAAGTTTGGTTTTCAATTGTATTCAACCTGTCCCAAAAGTAGCTCAAACCATTCCAGTTTGTGGTACGGCCAACTATTAACTAGGTCAGCTGGGAAAGAAGTGCACAAAACTGCCCTCTTCTGTTTCCTGGGAATTAATTGGGTAGTGCTGGGTGCTGTCAGAGGCATGACACATTGATCAGAGCTCAGAGCCTCTTCAACATCCTCAGCTCAGATATCTGGGTGGGTTGGCAGAAACTCGGGGCCCAGGAAGATCTGGGCTCCTCCCCTGCCCCAGCCCTGTCCCCTCTGTCCAGCCCCCCGTGCTGCCATGCTGGCACGAAGACTGAGCCTCGAAAGGCCAGCTGAGGCCACGTTTTCCTGTGGCAGAAGGACAGACTGTTGTAAGAACATATTATAAGTTTCTCTGTGTGCAAGCCTGCAGAAAAATCTTCTTATGGGAAAGTATTCTTTTTACTGTCTTTTACTCTGTACAAGTTTCTGTAAACAAAATCTCTGGTTTGTGTTTCAAGGACATTTAGATTTCTCTGCCTGTCTCTTGATATGGGAAGATGTGAGTTTCTCTTTCAACCTATGAGGTGAAAAGTTGTTATCTCTGATCATGTAAGCTATTCTAAACATTCTTCAGACGAAGCTTGAGGCAGGAGCTTCGGATGCTCCGTGCTGGGCAGATAATAGCCCAAATCCTTCTGAACTATGGAGTCATGTTAATAAATCATATTTAGCCTTCTGAAATTATTGTCAAGAGTCCTTTGTTAACGCAAGGACCATGGCAATAACAGACAACATGTCCAAGGGGGTGTCCTAGGAAGGGTGTCCAGGATGGGTTTTGCATCAGCCCTGCAGTGTCAGCTCGTGAGAGGCTGTGGCCAAGGCTAATGCTCCTAAAGCCTGTGCTGGCCACTCAGCAGGCCAGGCAGGAGGGCATGGAGGGGGCTGGTGCACCCCCAGCCCTGTGCTCACAGCCTGGGGGCAGCTGGCTTGACCACTTCACTCTGGAACCTGGATCCCTACTTTGGGCTCCATTAGACAAGGCTTTGCTGCCAGAGCTGTGGGGATGGACAAGCCTCTGCTGGTGGCCAGGCCAGCACTAAATGTTTGCCTTCATCATGAGAATCTGAGTAAATGAAAACTCAAAAAAAAAAAAAAAAATCTCCTGCAAATGTTTCTGCCTTCCCTTTATTTTGTGTAGGAGGATGAATTTGCAAAGTGAGAAGGGAGGTATCACCTTAACTCAGGGAAGAAGAACAGGCTCTGGGGGATTACAGGCGATCCCTGCCTGAATTCCAGTGGCTGAGCTTGCATATGAGGACGGAGTCAGGAAAAGGAAAAAAAGCCACAGAATTTGACACAATTCAGATGCTTAAATAAAATTTAAAATAGCTCTTTTAGTATCATTGAAGTCCTGCATCTAGATTTTTACAAAAGCTGAGCAGCACTAGCTTTCCTGCTGGTACTGGGGTGGAAAACCACAAGACACGTTATGTGCAGGGATGAGATATCACTGAGCATCTCCCACTGATATCTGGAATGGGTATCAGAGGTCATGGCAGGAGTCTGGACATGGATTTCATCTATTTGCCTTCCCCCACCACCCAGGCACCAGAACTTTTGGGGTGCATAGTCTAAGGCTGGGGCTGTCCCCAGCATATCCCTACCTGATGCTCCCACCCTTTGCCCAGATTGCCTGCCAGGCTGTCCCACCTGATAACCTGTTGGCAATGTCTGTGCTAAAGGGCCCCTAACACATCATCCTGAAGCTTCCTGTCAGCATTCTCACCAGCCCACTTAGGCAGTGACCTGTGTCCAGGGCCACAACCTCCAGAACCTGGCAAACTCAGTAACCAGCGCCATCAGGAGAGGCTGTGACAAAGCTGTGTAAAGCTGTGCAGCTGCAGCCCATACTGAGTTAAACCAGCTGAGTTAAACTCAGTACTGAGTTAACTGAGTTAACTGAGTTAAACCAGCCATTCAGTAAAGACATAGCACCTATCTGCATCAGTCAAGAATCTAAGCAATGTTTAGAAGTTTTGGATCCCAACATAGTGGCCTTTTGCACCTGAAAGGATGATGAAGTGTTGGTGTTGCTGCTGTAGCATTTCCTGGTCTGTGCCTGCTGCACCCACATCACAAGGGAAGGGATTTCAAAAGCACCAAGCGGGCAGTTGCAAGTTGCAAAAGTGTTTTTTTCAACTGAAAACAGATCCTCACCTCACACAGCCCACAAGACCTCACCTCTTGCACCGACTTTCTCACCATGCACCCACACACTTGTGTGATCTGGCTTGTGATGCTGTCTGTCATGTCCTAATGCACTATCAAAGGCATCAGGGAGAAGTTTAATGCTTACTGATGAGGTAAACGAAATAGGGTTGGGACATTTTTATGCTCTGAATAAGGAAGAGGGGGGTCACCAACCAGGCATGGTTGAGAAATCTGGCAAAAGAAGTGTCAAAGCAGGTGGGGTAAGCTGCACCCGGGGGCAGAAAACCTTCCCAGCCCAAGAATTCAGGTTCTGGCAGCCATCTGTGAATGGAGCTGGTACTCAAAAGGCAAACCTTGCCTGTTGCAAGCACCCCGTGGCCGGGACCCTCCCTGGCTCTGCTTTGCTGACAGGGCAGGACAATGGAGGCAGTTCCGGAAGCAAAGAAAGTTCAAATTCCTCCAGCCAATTACCTCATGGCAGTAAATCTTCCACCTCTCCTTCCCAGTCACCGGTGAAGCCTGTCTATTGTCTGGGGAGCCTGTCTGTCTGCCCCAGCACAAAAGGGAGAACAATCAGTGGGTTTGTGTAACATCCGATGTATTAAAATGCAGAAGAATAAAGCAGGAAAAGGGCCAAGGAGAGCTGGGTGGGGAAGAGATCTCCAAGAGGCTGCTGTGATGCTGGGGTGTCTGGTTTGCAGAGGCTTCCAGCCTGTCGGTGCAGGTGTCATTCAGGCTGGATGCTGGTCAGAGATGTGCTGGGGAGGACTGGGGATCCCTCAGGGTTTTCAGAGAAGGGGTTCTGCTGGCCTGGAAGGGGACTGCTGCCCGCAGCATTGTCCCAACCCTGTCCATGCACCCTAAAGCTCTCTTCCCTGAGGCCAAGCTGCCTAGTCTTCAGGCAGCTAAGTGGCAAACAGCCCCTGAGGGCTGGTGGATAATCGTGGTGAGCATCTTCTGGTTCCCTGTGTGGTGCCCCACTGCACTGCCAGGCACTGATCTGCATCAGAAGAAAATGGAAAGAAGAAAGTATTTTGTGCTAACAAGATCCAGACTTTTGCAGAGCAGCATCTCTTTGTTATTGCTGTCAGAGCTGATGGTCCTGCATGTTCCCTGGTTGATTATGGGTCAATGGATGTTAATGGAGGTGCACTCTCCAGCCTTGCAGCTTCCTGGAGCCAGATATGAGCACCCTCAGCTTTCCTTGGGAAAGTTCATGGCATGGTTCTTCCCAGGAAAGACCAAGGTTCTGGGGGAATTAAATATCAGTCCATGCCTCATGGGGCAGACACCGTGTGCCTGCTGTACCCTGCACTGTGTCTGTGCAGAGATGAGAAGCAGCTGCAGCAGTGGCTGCATTCCGAGGCATTTTCCATAGTCTGGAAGAACCAGGAGCTGCACCTGTGAACTGATGGAGCTGGGCTGCTCCACAGTTTGAGTCCTTCCATCTGCAGTCCTCTCTCAAGCCAAGTTATGGTCAGACTCCATATCCCAGTCTTGCTAGACAGGATTACTGAGCGTGGGAGATAAAAGCCCTAATGAAAGCAAAGAATTTCCTTTAAAGCAAACTCCTGATGAGACGACAGAGTGAGTCCAGAGTTGTGCAGTCCATGAGAGACTGAGGATAACCAAGTAAGGAGCAGACATCAGGCTTGCTGGATCCTTGGACATCTGGGTGATATCTGACCACCTCCTCTTCCTGGGCCTGCTACACCACCAGACGTGTTCTGCTGAGCACCAGATCTGTGCCAATCTTTGATGCCTGAGTGTGGGAGAGGAGCAGCTTCTGGGCAGGTGTGGAGGGCACACCCTTTGTACATGTTTGACAGGGCACATCCCATGTGCTGTGCCCTGGAGAGCCTCGCTGTGTGCAGGAGGTGGAGGCTGGACACAGGACTATGAGGCAGGTACAGGACAGCACAGGATGCTTTTCTATTTGTCTTCCAGCATTGCTGCACTCTCCTCTGCTCAGTGCTGTGACAGGCATTGGCTGCAGTGGGCACTTCTTGTCCTCTGCAGCCCCAGGGCAGCATTGTGCCCCCTCTTTCTCTGCTCTCTCCAGGACACAGAGTTATACCCAGTGATGCTGGCAGGTTCTTTCTGCACAGCCTAGCCCAGGAGGGGGTTCACCTGTAGCCCAAAGGCAGCAGAGAAAGGGGCAGCAGACAGGAGTTGGGTCCTGCAGCGTGGAGGCACAGCGAGGCTCTGGCTGCATGCTCAACTCCAGATGACTCCTCTGCCCTGTTTGAGTGGAGCTGACCTTGGACACAGAGCCTGAGACATTTGTGTGGGTAATCCAGGGAATACTTTGGGGTTTGACTGCCTTCCCACTCAGGATGTGGCCACGCACCCTGGGATATGGGCAGACACCTTATCATGGTTGGAACAGCTGCTGGCAGCCTGCTCGTGTATAAACCATCTTTAGAGCCATGGCTTGACTTGCTTCAGGTCCCTGTGGTTCTTTAGGGTGGAAGGAGGCAACTCTGGACACCAATGAGACAAGTAGCATCACCCTAGGCTGGTTTAGCACACTCACCCAACTCCAGTTTGCTGTTTTTATCTCATGCAGTTCAATTGTGCGAAATGTTTCTGGGGGAAAACAGTGATTGTGTTATTTCTTCCCCATGTTTTGGACTCAGCTTTGGGATCAGAAGCATTTCATTGCCCCAACAGACTTAGGCACAGGGAAAGACAAAGTCTTCTACACTGTGCTTAGAGCTGACACAGACACTGTGACCCTGCTGAACTGCTGAACATTGTGGGGAGAATCAGAAACCACCATCACAGCCCCAAAGTGATGTTTGAACCCAGCCTCTTCTGGTGACTGATGGGTGATGGCTGATGTCTCCTTAGCAGGCTGTATGGGTGCCCACTTCTGAGCCAGCTGTGCCCACACATCATCTTGAGCTGTTTCTCACAGCCACAAACCAAAGGTCAGTGTCCTGGAGGGCCCTTGGAGTGGTCCCCACATTGTTCCTGGCAGTTGGCAGGGCTGGATCAAGCTGCTTTTCATGGATGTGTTTGTGAAATGGGGCTGGGAGTGTGCCACAGCCTCTCCATCTGTCAGTGCCCCAGCAGAATCCCAGAACCCCAGACTGGTTTGGGTTGGAAGAGACCTTAAAGCTCATCTCGTTCCACCTGCCTGCCATGGGCAGGGACACCTTCCACTGTCCCAGGTTGGTCAGAGCTCCATCCAGCCTGGCCTGGAACACTTCCAGGGATGGGGCAGCCACAGCTTCTCTGGGCACCCTGTGCCAGGGCCTCACCACCCTCAGAGGGAAGAATTTTTTCCTAGTGTTCAATCTGAACCTACTCTCTGTCAGTGTGAATCCATTTCTTCTTGTCCTGTCACTCCAGGCCCTTTTAAACAGTCTCTCCCCGTTTTCCTTGTCAGCTCCATTCAGACACTGGAAGGCTGCAATTGGCTCATCCTGGAGCTTCTCTTCTCCAGGTTGAACAATCCTAATTCCCTCAGCCTTTCCTTGTAGGAGTTGTGCTCCATCTCCCTAATGCACTTGGTGACCTCCTTGGAACTTGCTCCAGCAGGTCCCTGTCCCTTCTGAGCTGTGCAGAAGAGGTGGGAGCCCCATCTGGCACTGCTCACAGCACCAGGAGTGTCTCTGCAACTTCTCAGTGCTTGTAACGAGAGGTCTGAGCTGGAGCTGGGGTCCTGGCAGCAGTCAGGCACTCCAAGCATCCTGACCCCTGAGCAGTGGCTGAGCTTCTGCTGTCATGGCCAGAGGATTGCAGAGGCATGGACTGTCACTGCCAGCAGAAACTGGGAGAGCTGCAGCTTGCTCTGGTCACTGCTGGTAGTCCAGCCCCTGCCCCTGGAAGCTGAGCTGTGCCACCATGGGACACACCTGATGGGTGTCCTGGAGCCCAGCTGGGGCACCAGGGAAAAGACACAAAATTCTGCAGGGGCTGGTGGGAGGTGCAGGCCCCAGCCATGCATGAATGCTGCAAAGCACTTTTACAAAGTTAATGCCCTTATTCATATCTCAAACAGAAACAGTAAAGCATGGAAGAAGGAATGAAGAACATATTGAACACTGTTACTCTGCACTGGCTGCTACAGACATCTCCAAACTCCAACTGGAGCACAGGGAATGGTGCCCAGCACATGGAGGGCAGATGGAAGGAAACACAGGGTGACATGCTGGGCTCACAGCTCGGGGCTGGGAGTGGACACAAGGCTTTAAGATGGCTTTGGAGCCGTGTCTGCTGCAGGGAGTGACAAGCTTTGCTCACAGCTGCCAGGGGTCCTGGTGCTCCAATACCATTTTAAAGTGGATTTCTGTGTGGAAATGCAAAGGAAAACCACAAGACACAAGTTGTTACTAGCACTGATCACCCTGAGATACAGGAATGAGTATTCTGGTGCAGATCTGACTGTTCAGCCTCTGTAAAAGTCTGGAATAGGTCTACTAATTTAATATCTCAATAATATTTGGACTCCAGGCAGTGCTCCAGTTTTCTGTGCTCCATCAGACAGTGCATTCCTACCTCCTTGCTATATTCACCTGCATCAGTGCATTCCTGTCACTATACTGCAAGCAATTCCAGTCTTGCTTTTGACACCAGAGATGTCCATCTCCAGCCTTCAAATGCCCCATATGTGTGCAGAATGATGCATATATTGATTTATCTTAAATGGACACCAGATTTTCAAGGCAAACATCTCAGTGTACTCCAGTTCCCTTCCAGCAATGCCTGCAGTTTAGGTTCCAAACACATCCAGTCTCCAAAAGTCAAACCCCTTTTAACAACCAGCTGTAAGAAGCACCATTCTGATAGTTGCTACCCAACCCCTGAGGGAACCTTAGACTGAAAGCTGTGGAGGTGCAGGATTTGAAGAATCAAGTCCTGGAGTCAGGCTCCAAGTGGAGACACTGCCTGGTGACAGAAGACAGGACATGGCCCAAGGATTTTTGGGCACGGAGGGGCAGGTGTGGGATTTTGGAGCAAGGCTGCTGGTGTTCGTTCTGCAGTGAACAGGGTAACAGGCCCCAGTGTGTGTTCTTGGTAAATAAACAGAATACATCAAGCACCCAACTCCTATAATTTAATTTTCATCCCAACTAAACCAGGCCTTCATGACTCTGGTATTGGCAGCTTGCTTGGTGAAAAGGGTTAACAATAAAGAATACTTGGTTTCTATTATTTGCCTTCTTTGAATTTTGAACCTTTAGAGGCCCAGGAAATATCTTTTTCAAAGAAAACACGCTCATTTCATGTGATTGCAGGAGATGTTTGCTGCAAGCTCTAAGAGTGAAGGTTTGGTATCACCACCACTCTTGTGTATGCTGCCTTCTCTGCTCCCTAACCAACACCTGCCCAGCTCCTTGCCAACCCATCTTCCAAAAAGTGACCTGGGACACGGATATTTGGCTTCCAGGAGACAATCACTGTCCCTAACACCTGGTGAGAGTGGGAGAAAAGAAGTGACCACCCAGGGCTGGTCCTGTGGTACCCCCAGAGCGAACAAACAGAGACCACTTGGCCAGTGTGTGATATGCAGCACACCTTGCCTGCTCTTTCTGCAGCATGCCCTCCCTCAGCCGTGCTTTGAGCAGGTGTCCCAAAGCCAGGGAGCTCCCTGGGACCAGCAGAAATGCAAACAGCCTGTGCTTGGTGCTCAGGACTCTGCTTTTCCCTGTGAAATGAAGGGCCCTTAAAACAGCACCTCTGCCTTGCCTGCAGCACAGCTGGGAGTCAGGCAGCTCTTGGGGATGATGCATGTGGAGTCCAGTGACCATGTCCTGCCACACCTCCTGTGACACATGTGACAACGTGTGCTTCACAGGCAGGTGTGCTGGGGACAGCTGGCGCTGGGGAGGGAGGTTTGCAAGTGGGTGACCTCCCTGATTCCAGCTGTGCCACTGTCTCTTCATGGGACACTCAAATAGTCCCTTTGCTTGTTTGGCCTCTTGAGATCCCTGAAAAACAAGGAAAAACAGCTTTACCTCTTGCCAAGACCTGAAAACTGGATTGCAAACCCCTGCAAGTATCAAAACAGTAAGTGAGGGCATGTCACTGTGTGCTGTCCAATTACCTCCAGCACATTTACATCACCTGGGAAGACTCTGCACTCTGACCACAAGTTCTCTGGCCTCTGGCCCGGGCAGTCAGTGCAGGAGTTTCAGCAGAAACTTCCTTTTCTCTGGAAGCAGCATCCCCTGGTGCTGCAGGGCTTGAGACTGGTGTCCCGGCTCAGCTGGAGGAAGACTCCAAGGATTTGCCTGCAGGGTGCAAGGCCCAGCTATGCCAGACCATACTTCCATTCCATTTGTGTTTTCAAAGGCCTCTGCTCCACTCCTAATACTGCTGCTGCCTTCCTACCCCAGGCTGTAAATGCTCCTGAGAGCAGGGCAGAAGAAAACCCCGAGCCCAGTTGTGTCAGACAGAGAGCAGCGCTGCTGTGGATGCTCTGAGGAGAGAGGCTCCGTGGGGCAGGGGCACAGGGCAGCTGGCAGGACAGTCCCATGTACCCACAGCTGGCACTGCACCATCACCCATGCTCTTCTGCTCTTAGTCCACACTGTCCTATTCCCAGTTTCTGCTTTGCTGCCAGCCAATGGGTCTCAGACCTCCTTTGAACAATCCTAATTACTGTCCCTCTTCAAAACTGTCCCCATGTCCCCCACCTGCACAGCTGGCTGTCCTTTTCTCCATGGCTGGAGAGTAACATCTGCTGGGCAGCTCACAGACTGCATCCCCCCACACAAAACCACCATTTTCTTTTCTACCACACTCACTAAACAAAATTTCTGCAGCTTTTCCCACATTGCTGAGCTTCCAGCTCTGTCCATGCCCACCCATGCAGGGCCTTGCAAATGTGTCATTGCCCAGCCCAGACCCCTCCTGATATCCATCACTGCTCACTAGAGGCAGCTGCTGTTGATGTTGGGTTGCAGAGTCAGCTTTAGGTATAGACAAAAAAAGTCAAAGAAGGAGAAAAATGAAGATGTCACCCTTGGCTTGCTGCTGAGGAGGTCTGTGTAAGGATCTGGACAGATATCTTAATACAAGGAAAATTTCTGTCAAGTTACCCAGACTGTTCTAGAATGAGAATCACAGAATGGTTTGGGTTGCAAGCAACCTTAAATATCATCTCATTCCACCCTCCTGCCATGTGCAGAGACATCTTCCACTGTCCCAGGCTGTTCCAAGCTCTGTCAAACCTGGCCTTGGACACTCCCAGGGATGGGGCAGCCACAGCTTCTCTGGGCACCCTGTGCCAGGGCCTCATCATCCTCACAGGGGAGAATTTCTTCAGTGTATTTAACCTAAATTTCCCCATTTTCAGCTCAAACCCATTGCTCCTTGTCCTAGCACTACAGTTCCTGATGAGGAGTCCCTGTTCAGGACCTGCACGTGCCCACACCAGTGTTCACCAGAGAATATTTGGGCCACTGGCTGTGCTGGGCAGTCATTGCTTCCCTCTGAGCTGTGCTGGGAGCCAGTATAAGATGGAACAAAGCAATGAACCGATTGCAGAGTCAGAGAAAAGGTTTTTGACTGATATTTTCTTTGCCAAAAGCGCTTGTAGAATGATAATTCAAGATTCGGCAAGTCAGCATCAAGTTTTCTAATTTGTGGAGGCAAAGGCTGCAAAACTCTGGAAATACTAAAATGCTCTGTTTTTACAAAGACCCTGGAATACATTATTCTTCATGGAAACTGACATAGTTAAATAGATTGAATTACTTGAAATCAGTTCAAAACACTGTCTTCAGCTGAGAACAAATGCTCCTGCTTTTCAGCTTGTGAGAAGAATTGGAATATATTGTTCTAGGATATTGTTCTAGGATTTTTTTTTCCTGTTTCCTACAGTTTGTTCATCTCCATTTACAAAGACCACCAGCCAGGAATCAGAAAGGACCTGGTGAAAGGCCAGCTAATCTGATCAAGGCTGACTGAAATATTCTCAGTGTATTTTTCAGAACAACAGCAAAGCTTGAAATACAATATTTGCTTTCTGTTTTCTACATAGAGAACAGTTCTCCAGCAGTAATGTCTTTATCACATCACAGACACTCTGGGGCTCCAATTAGGAAACCTGTTACAGGATTATCTGAGCTGCAGGTCCAAGCAAGTGCCTCCCATTATACAGTTCAGCGTGTTTGTGAAGTCAAACATGGTTTTGTTTGACCCAGCCAGCTGCTTTGACTGGGCATTGGAGGATGCCAGTCAATTCTTCATGATTCAACTTTCCCAATGGAAACTTGAGACGTTCTGGCAAACACTACCATGTTCTGAAGGAAATATTCAATTTGAGGACAAAAGTGCATTTTGCCACTTTAAAAAATCCCTAAACTTCCCTCTCCCATTGAGCAGCTCCTGCATAGAACTTGCCTGGAGAAACAGCACCAGGAGCTGATTGTTTTGGAGCCAGATTTTCAGAAGAGTTCAGCTTCCTTGTAGGCACCTTAGTACAGTCTGGATTTCATAAAGAAATAGCACCAGCAGTACCTGTTGACATAATGACGCAATTTTTAAGCACCCCAGCACCAAATATACTGAGCACTTAAAATTCAGCTGTCATGGGTTGACCCTGGATGGATGCCAGACACCCACCAAAGCTGCTTACTCACTCCCCTTTGCAGCTGGACAGGAAGAGAAAATTTAATGAAAGGTTCATGGGTTGAGATAGGACTGGGAGAGGTCACTCATCAAAAACTGGATGTCATGGGCAAAACAGGCTCTAATTAGACATATGAAATTAATTTATTGCAAACAAAATCAGAGCAGAATAAAGAGAAGTAAATAAGCCTTAAAAAACACTTTCCTCCCACCCCTCTTCCTTCCCAGCTCTACCTCCCACCCTGGCAGTGCAGGGAGACTGGGAATGGGGGTTTTGGCCAGTTAGTGCCCCGTGGCTTCTCCTGCTGCTTAGGGAGAGGAGTCACCCCCCTGCTGCACCCTGGGGTCCCTCCCAAGGGAGACAGTTCTCCATTAACTTCTCCAGCGTGAGTCCATCTCATGAGGAACAGCTCCTTGTGAGCTGCTGCAGCACAATCCATCCCTCAGCAGTCCTCCCCAGACTGCTCCAGCATGGGTCACTCTTCCACGGGGTCAGTCCTTCAAGGACAGCCTGCTCCAGCCTGGGAGCAGGGCCCCCTCTCCACGGGTCTCCCAGGGGATCACAGCCTCCTCTCAGGCATCCACCCCTCCTGTGTGGGCTCCTGCAGGGGCTGCAGGTGGATCTCTGCATCCCCCTGGATCCCACAGGCTGCAGGTAGATCTCTGCATCCCCCCTGGATCCCAGGGGCTGCAGGTGGATCTCTGCATCTCCCCTGGATCCCATGGGCTGCAGGTGGATCTCTGCATCCCCCATGGATCTCTGCATCCCCTGTGGATCCCCAGGGGCTGCAGGGGCACAGCTGCTTCACCATGGTCATCACCACAGCTGCAGAGGGATCTTGGCTCAGGCACCTGTAGCACCTCCTGCCTCTCCTTCTCCACTGCCCTTGGTGTCTGCAGAGATGTTCTCACTTGGCTCTTTTCTGGCTGAAATTAAAGCTGTGCAATCAACCTTTTTGTTTATCTTTCTGCTTAAAAATGTTGTCACAGAGGTGTCACCAACTTCTCTAATTGGCCCAGCTTTGGCCAGCACCATGTCCATCTTCAGAGCCATCAGGGATTGGCTCTGCCAGACATGGTGGAAGCTTCCAGCAGCTTCTCACAGAAGGCATCCCTGTAGCCCCCCTGCTAGCAAAAACCAGGCCATGCAAACCCAATACACCAACTAGACAGAGATCCTTCAGAGGGACCTGGGTCTATCTGACACAGGATGGAATAGGAGGAAGGAAGCAGAATACAGGATTCCTGTGAAGTTGATGATATTTTGGAAAGGCAGAAGAGTCAGAAAAGTGGTAATATAAGTTATCAGAAGTAGTCTGTATCGTTATGATGATGGGATCAGTAACCCATGCTTTTACAATTTCATTTGTACCAATTCTGTGTTTCAGTTATATTCACTTTTATAATCATTTCATTGTCAGTTCACATGTAGTG
Source organism: Leptocoma aspasia (assembly GCA_013399835.1). Taxonomy (NCBI): domain Eukaryota; kingdom Metazoa; phylum Chordata; class Aves; order Passeriformes; family Nectariniidae; genus Leptocoma; species Leptocoma aspasia. The sequence goes on along the minus strand of VXAX01005844.1, from coordinate 86,709 downwards.
AGACTGACCTGCACCCACAACAGGCTTGAAAACTTCTGAAGTTGAATTTTTCGACAAAAGTGCTTCACAGCGTGGGAACTTGCTCTGAGCAGCAAAGGGAGGAAAAGCCTGGCAAAATGAACATTTTCCTAAGCTCCTGAGTCAAAAGCATGAGAAACTGTCTGGGGCAGTAAAGCAGGACCTGCTGGAGTCAGCAGGGGAAGCATGGATTTGAGACCAGAGCAAGGAACAGATTCGCGGGGATGACATAGAATCACATCTTCTCTCTCTTTCTTTTGCCATCTCCTTTGTGAGCTCTGCACCCTGAGCCTGTGAGATATGTATTTAATTGCAGATCAGAATGAGGGCAGGCACCACTTCTGGTCATTCCTTTTGACTTCAGCAGACCTGCTGTGGCAAGAACATATTATAAGTTTCTCTGCATGCAGGCCTGCAGGAAGTTCTTCCCATGGGAAAGCATCTTTTACTGTCTTTTACTCTGTACAAGTTTCTATAAACAAAATCTCTGAGTTGTGTTTCAAGGACAGAGGTTTTCTCTGCCTGTCTCCTGATATGGGAGATGGAGGTTTTCTTCCTCTCAACCCATGAGGTGAAAAGTTGTTATCTCTGATTGTGTAAGCTATTCTGGCATTCCTTGGACAGAGCTGGAAGCAAGAGCTTGGGATGCTCCAGACTGGGCAGAAAATAGCCCAAATCCTTTGAATTATGGAGTCATGTCAATAAATCATATTTAGCCTTCTGATATTATTGTCAAGAGTCCTCTGTCAATGCATGGACCACGGCAATAGACCTAGCACACAGTTTTATAGACTATAGACTAGACTTCTAGAGACTGGGTCTGGCGTGGCTCCCTCCCACCCTCACCACCTGCCTTTTTGATCACCCTGAGGATCAAGCTGGCACATTTCTCAATCTGCCTGCACTGTCTCCAGGAGCTGTTCCTCAGCTGGTCATAACACCTCTGCAGCCCACTGCTGTGTACACACAGGTGCCAGTATGTCTCTGGGTTTCTCAAAACTGATTTTCCCTCATCTGTTCTCCTGGCAAAGCTCTGGCATCTGGCAGAGGCACAGATTTCTGTGATACTCTCCCAGTTCTTGGTTCCTCCTGCCTTCTGCTCTCAAAATGCCCACTGATTATTATTTCATTTCCTTTCTCTTGACCAGTTATCAGCCCACACCAATTGAATCCCTTTAAGAGAGTTTGATGTGGCCTCATTCTGGAGACTCTCTAAATTCAGCCACTAATTTCTGTCGGACCAGATGCCTGTTGGCACCTTCAATGAATGGTTTCCTTTTCTCAGACCCTCCTCTTTTTATCTCCTACCACATTTATGCTTTATAATTTAGTCTACTAATTCTGTTCCTTACTTCTACCTTCACTCCATCTGATGGGCTTAAGGGTCTGTGATTCCTTGGGTTGCCCATGAAGGCTTTTTGAAAGCTGGTGATGCATTTGTCCCCTTGCATTTTTCAGGCAGCAGAACTGGTTTAAGCAGTGGGCTAAGCACAATGGTTAGTAGGTCAATAGTCTCAAACTTGGATGCCTTTAGGAGCCGTGCAAATACCACCTTATATTTTTTGTTATTCATCCTACCCATTTGTTTTCAGATTTGTCCACATTAAGAATGACTTGGAGGGAAGCACCCACAGCCTGTTCTCAGGGAACAACAAAGGAAATTATTGAATTTTATGGTGATGGCCTTGTGTTTGAGCAGCTCTTCCCACCCCTGCCACCTTTTGGCCTGTTGGATTGCCTGCATCTCCTGTGTTAGAAATATTATTAATGGCTGCAATTACATAGAAAAAGTAATTAGCTATTGAGAATTGTCTGGCTTATTTGCCTCATTTCCCAATCATGTGAAGGGGTACAGGGGACTGACTCCCTTTGCAATCCTAAAATTCTTAAAGCCATTTGGAGTAAGGGGATAACACTCATGTTTGATGTTTGCCCCCATCAGCTCATCATCAGAAGTGGTGTCATCCCAGTCAGGATGTTGGGAGGAAGGTCTCTGGTACTGCCCCAGCCTGTGTGAGTCAGACAAGTCCTGGTTATGCCAACACAAGGCTTGGCTGTGGAGACACAGCCCTGCTCCTCCCACCTCTGGGCAGGTGACCACACTGCCCTGGGAGCCAGATTTGGCTTCCTTTATCCATTGTCAGACCAGCATGAAAGCACCTGGAGAACAGCTCTGAAAGCCAGAGGGGTTGTGTGTCCCTCAGCTGTGCCACATTCTCTTTGTGTGCAAGTAGGATGGCTTATTTCCATTGTACATCAAGGTTTGGGAAATCAGGTAAGAGTGATGAGAAAAGAGGGCATTACTCTTGATCTTGAAAATTAGATTGTAGGGTATGTCTTTACAAAACTGCAACTCAGAGACATCTGAAGTTTGGCAAGAGAATCCTCAGAAGATAAAACAAAAATTATCTTTTGGACCAGAAACAAACTTGAGTATTTAGTGATGCCCTTTGGCCTATGTAATGCTGCAGTTACCTTGCAAAATTTTTAATTATGTTTTCTGGAGATTTACTAGATTCCTTTATAATAATGTTCTTGGACAGCAGCATTGTTCTTTTCACAGGACATGAACCAACCTGAGCAGCTTGTAAAATCAGTCCCAGAATATTTGAGTTGTCACAAACTCATATGCCAAATTAGAGAGGTAAAATTCTGAAAGGTCTTCCATTGAATTCCTGGGCTGCTTCAGTTCCCCAGAGGCAATGGAAATGAACTCTGAGAAATCACGGATGTGGCCACACCAAAGACAGTTACTAGGTTTCGGTGCTTTCTTAGCTTCATTAGCTTTTATCACCAATTAATTAAAGACTTCAGCAAATAATCTTCCCATTTCTGGACTTAGTAAAGAGGGGGATGTTTGAACCTCACCACCTCAGCTTAGAAGCCTATGATGTACATGCCTACATCTGAGCTAGACTTTGGATTTCCTTTCTAGTTGCATGAGGAGAAACCAGTCCTTTTACTGTGTGATTCATACTGCCTGGTTTAGATGTGCATTTTAGGCAGAGATAAATCACACCCTGGTTGCTGAGGAAATATGGGATAATTTTAAACAGGTTTTTGTAATTGTCCCATTCATAATACCCACAGACCCTTCCCATCATGTCATTGTGAAAGCAGCTCTTTCTCACTGTGCAGGAGGAGCAGTTGTAGTCAGGTAAAGACCTTTCAACCACAGCCTGCTCCCTACATGAGCTATTTTTAGTGATGACAGTAGCTGAATTCAAGAGAATTATCTGCAATTGATGAGATATTGCAGCAGAGCCACTCCTGCCCAGCCAGGGTGGGAACGCTGAGGAGGATAAAGCACCATGATCACAAAACTCAACCACTACTAACCCACTCTGTCTCCTGATTATCATCTTTCTTTTCACCATCTTGTCTTTTGCCTGTTGGAAAGATGCAGAAAGTGGGCTTGGATTAAAACCAGCTCTGGTCTGCAGTCCTGGAGGTCAGAGTTAAAACCACCTGGAGTTTGTCAGTGTAAACAATCATTTAGCCACCCTAAAGAAGATTTTGCTGACTCATGGCTCACAGTCTCCAAGCAAAGCCAGGTACCTGTGCAAGACACCCTTCAATGTCTTCATAAAGGACTCAGATGCAGCAATTGAAGGTATAATAACTAAGTTTGTTGGTGACACTAAATAGGGAACGGGACACCTTCCACTGTCCCAGGCTGCTCCAAGCCCTGTCCAACCTGGCCTTGGACACTTCCAGGGATCCAGGGGCAGCCACAGCTTCTCTGAGCACCCTGTGCCTCCCCACCCTCACAGAAAAGGATTTCTTCCTAATATCTAAACCTAATCTCTGTCAGTTTGAAGCAGTTTCCCCTCATCCTGTCACTCCAGGCCCTCATAAACAGTCTCTTTCTGTCTTCTTAGCAGGCTCCCTTAAGATACTGGAAGGCCCCAATTATGGCACCCCCAAAAGCCTTCCTTCTCCATGCTGAACAATGAAGTTTTAACCAGGGCAAGTGCTGGATTCTGCACCTAAGATGGAGTGCTTTGGATGTGTGGGCATACTGGGGAATGAGAGGCTGGAGAGCAGCCCCATGGGAAGGGACTTTGGGGTCCTGGTCCATAGCAAGTTAAATGGGTCAGCAGTGCCCTGGAGCCAGAAGGGCCAACCAAGTCCTCAGGGACACCAGGCCCAGCATTGCCAGGGAGGGGTTTGTCCTGCTCTGCCCTGCTCTCCCTGCTCTGCTCTCTCTGCTCTGCCCTGCTCTCTCTGCTCTGCTCTC
>VXAX01005844.1:60625-82190 GCA_013399835.1 Leptocoma aspasia | reverse complement strand
TCTGCTCTGCTCTGCTCTGCTCTCCCTGCTCTGCTCTCTCTGCTCTGCTCTCTCTGCTCTGGGGCAGCCTCACCTCAAGTGCTGGGGGCAGTTTTGAGCACCACAATATGAAAAAAATCTAAATCTGTTAGACAGCATCCAAAGGAGGGATGCTGGGATGGTGAAGGGTCTGTAGGGGTCACATGAAGAGCAGCTGAGGTCACTCAGCTTGTTCAGCTGGAGGACAGGAGACTGAGGGGAGAGATCATCTCAGTCTGCAGCTTCCTCCCAAGGGGCAGCAGAGGGGCAGCTCCCATCTCTGCTCTCTGTGACAGTGACAGGACCTGAGGGCACGGCTGGAGCTGTGCCAGGGGAGGCTCAGGCTGGGTATCAGGGGAAGGTTCTTCCCCCAGAGGGTGCTGGGCACTGCCCAGGCTCCCCAGGGAATGGGCACAGCCCCGAGGCTGCCAGAGCTCCAGGAGCCTTTGGACAACGCTCTCAGGGATGCACAGGGTGGGATTGTTGGGGTGTCTGTGCAGGGCAGGGCTGGACTGGATGATGCTGGTGGGTCTTTCCCAGCTCAGGGATTCCATGACTCTGTAGTATGCACACATCAGCTCACTTCCCCTGGCTGGGAGACAGCTGTGAGCCCATAGTGGAGTGCTTGGTTTAAGGTATGAGCAAGCCACATCTCTGACCCAGGAGGTTGTTCAGAGATTAGAAGCTCCTCACTATATCCTTTTTGACCAGCCTAGCATGCCTGGGGACAGCCAGGCGTGTGTTTTATAGGCCAAACCCTGCAAATAGATCAAGGCTGAGGAACTGGAGGTGCCTCTGCATCTGTAATCACACCAGCTCTCTTTAGCTTATGTTTTGATGTAAGCTTACATTTCCTACCTCCAAGGAATCAGAATGGCTTTTTTTTTTTTTAGCCTTATTAATCAGCTTAATTAAGACAATATGCCTTCTACTGTGCACCTACCCTCCTGCTATTAAGGAGCAGCTCAGCTTTTCTTAACTTGTAAACTTGCTGCCTACTGGGATTTCTCACTGCAAGCCTCAGATTTAATCCATGTTTTGCAAAGAACTTCTTATCGTATTGGGAACAAAAGAGTTATTCACTGCTAGGTATTCCCTTTAAGGTAATGGGTAAATATAGAAACTAAACTAAACTCTGGGATGATGGTTTGGCTTGTACTGTTTGATTGACCAGGTGTATTTTATCCTGCTTCCCATAGCATTCCTCCTTTCATTTTTCTGTACAATTGTCTGGACTGACAGGTTGAGGTCTATCAATTATTTCAATCTCTGTGACACTAAATTACAAAAGGCCAGATTTCTAACCTAGGCCAGACTGTGCCTTCTGCACCCTTCTGTCTTCAGAATGGTTTACAGTCCCTTCTGAAAATATCAAAGGAGTCTCTAAAGCCCAGCCAGATTTTCATTTTTGGGAGTCTCCAACTTCATCAAAAGAAGAGACAGTCTAGACAAAACACCTACAAACTTCACTCTCATCTAAAAATGTAACTGTTGTTTTTGTGGGGAACCTTTCACAGTTTCTGCCCAGATCCACCCAATAAATTACATCTTTGCTGCTTTGACTTCTTCCTCTGTTTCATTAATCCCCATGAAGACGTTTGAAAAAGCACTCCCCTCCCTCTCATCTACGTTGGTGACCTTCCAGAGTGTCAAATCCAAAAAAATACTGATTATGAGGGAACTCATAGGGCAGCATTTTTTTTGCTTTGAGAGTTATGCACATTGGAGAACTCCTGGAAAACCACTGAAAAATCTCATGAAAATTTTCCATCCATCAGACACTGGGAAATCCAGGACACACCGTGGTAGATGGAGTCTCTACAGAGGTTCCATGTCCAGGGAAACCCCTCCCCAGCAATGTTGTACCTACATGATAAATCATGGGCCAAAAATCCCAAAAGCTTCCTACACTCAGCTGCCAACAGCTCCTCAAAACTCTGCCTGTGCATCTCTTAATGATTCCTGCTTTGAGCTCTAATCCAGCCTTTTCCTATCCCATAGACCTTATTTCTGTCTGGAAAAACATCTTTGTTTCTGTTTTGTTCTGTTTTCAGCAGTGGCTCCAGTGGAGACCCACAGCACAGCATGTGAGTGTCAGATGGGTTCTTGAAGGCTTTTTTCCCCCTTCCAGGTTCTTGTCAGGAAAACAGACTAGAAACATCTAAAATGCTTGGAAAGGAGGAATATGAAGAGCCAGTTGCCTACACAAGCAGTCTGCAGCAAAGCCAGTCCTTTCTGAGGGCAGGCACAGGCTGCTTTGAGAGGGCCACGAGCTCCTGCACACTGACAGACTGAATAAAATCAGGGGGTGGCCACCTGCATCCCCCAGGCAGCCAGCCTCTGTGGGCACAATGAGTGCAACATAAGCAAACCTGTCCCACAGATAAAAACCCACCTGAGGAATAGCCCTGACACAACCACAGCTCGCTGAGGAAATCGTGGCAGTGACCCACTCTGTTGTCTGCAGGACAATTCTGGATGAGATGGGCCCTGAGGTGGGAACACAGGGCTAAAGTAGATCCACCCAATCAATCTCAGGCTGCCAAAGGACCACAGTCCTTGTGGCCAGCAGGTCTCAATTGTCCATGCTGGAGTGCTTGCACCTCCCTCACCAGAGGAGAAGCCAGACAGAGAACTCCCTGATGGGAGGAGTGCAAATGGCACGAGAACAGAACTTTAACTCTTCATAAGTCACCTCGCTCTGCCCTAGGCATGATGCCCTCCACGTAGAGAAAAGAAAGTTATTCCTGGGACACAGCTCCCTGCTATGGTCAGAGGATGTTGTTCCTTCCCTCTGGAAAACCCAGCTGCAGCCCCACAGGGCTGTGCATCCACCAGCCCAGCCAGAGCTACCCATCCCTGTCTGCCAGCACTGGCACTGGGACAGTGCTCCCCTCCATCCCACCCATCCAGGAACCTGCTCCCTCACAGGTACAAAAGACAATTCATTTAAACAGAGGAAATTCACAGGCAGCATTAAGTAATGAGATTTCTAGGGGGAAATAGTAACTTTTGACAGCAGGACTCGGTTTGAGTGCTCACACTGGGAGGAAGTTTGGAAGCTCATGTTTTGACATCCCTGCTGGTTGCTGTGGGGTCAACAGTGAAGGGACCCTCAAGCAGAGTGTTTCTAATTCCTTTTTTTGACAGATGTGATTCAGTGCAAATCCACTTGGCTGCGTTACCTGGAAGCTGGTGGATGTGGAGGATTAAGAAACAGGTAATTGCCAAAGACTTAGAGAGCCAAACTATTAAATCACCAAAGACAACGCAGATGAGATGGGTTCATCTATTTAGATCAGTCCCCACATTCTTGCAGAAGCAGCAGAGCCAGAGGAATGCAGAGCCTGCACACATCACTAATAATGAATTGTTCCATTGTGACTTGTAATGGGAAGGTTCACTAATTAGAAGGAGTTTTTAAACTGCAGGGGGTTACCCTGGCAATGGCCAAGATCTATGGGCAGGCCCAATGTTCCCTGGTGCTCTCCTGGATTGGGAAATCATGAGCAGAACTTGTGCAAACTCCCCACCTCTGGCTGCCATGTGCTGGACCAATGCCTGAGTGCTCAGCACTGGTTTTCCCCAGCCCTTTCTGGTGCTGGTGGCGTGAGCAGCAGGTAGGGCAAACTGTGTAGGACAGAAGGGGGACAGAGCAGGGGTGGCAAGCAGGGCTCTGGGGTGAGGCAGTCCGTGCCTAATCCACGCTCTGACCCAGAGAGGGGAATGGCACCTCCTTGCTGGGGCTGTGTCCCAGTGCACCTAGTGCCACATGCAGCTGCTCTGGGTCTCCAGACTCCTGGCTGTCTTCACAGTGCCTGGGGGACACTGTCACCACACACAGCCAAGAGATGACCTGCAGGGGCTCTCAGGTGGAAAGAGCTGCCAAGGACCCTCCCTACGGCAGCATCAAGCTGCTCCTGCTGTTCATTCCTCCCACAGCTCCAGGCAGGGAGCTGACCCAGATGTTCCTCATGAATGACAGAGGACATCCCACCAGTCCCTTTTGCTCCCAGCTCCATGGAAGCTGCAGAATGTGGGACCCTTTGCCTGCTGGCAGCAGATGCTGCTCTGGTGGAAAGCCCTGAGTGCCAGCTCTGCTCCCTCCCTTCCACACAGACGGATGGTGCAATGAGCCCAGAACCTGTGGCCTGCTCTCCTGGGAGAAAGGCAATGAAGCATGTGGGCCACATCTGGAAATCAGATGCCCTGTGGGTGATTCATTGCCATTCCCTCTGCTTATGCACCAAAAGATCATCTGTCCTGTCCAGACAAGTTTCACCAGTGTGAGCAACAGCAAAAGCCAGCAATATTCCAAAATAACAAAATCTGAGAACTTGGAGCTGACAGGATCCACCTGTGGGAAACAGCCCACAGGTGTTCTCAGGGAACATCTGGTGGGCACCATTTAAGAAATGTGAGCAGTGAAACACCTTTCCTGGCACAGAGAAAGCCATCAAAGACCATGGCAGGCTCCTGGCTGATGAAGGCTACACATTCTCCAGCCTCACTACTCCAAAATCCACAGGGCAAACAGCTCTGTTCACACCTGCTAAGTGCCAGGTGGGGAAGTGCCAGTAGCACCTGGCCAAGGGAAGGTTAAATGCCAGGCACACACCACTGCAGATACCACCCAGCAGGCTGAGATGAGGAAGGAAGGCACTCTGCTGTTCCCCACACCTCCTGTCCCCATGAGCTCCTGCTGCACTGGCCACAGGGCAAAGAATTCTGTGGCTCAGGCCTGGCCTCCATGGAGGCTCCTTTCCCAACAGCTTGGGGTCTGCATTTGAGGAGGATGCTGGGCAGGTGGCTTCCCTGCTCCCTCCTCCCTGAGCAGGCAGGGTTTGCTTCTGGCTTCTCTAACAGCTCTGGGGAAGGGCTTCTGGCAGACAGCTTGTGGCTCTCAAGGTGACCTGTCAGGTCTGGCTGTCACAGTCTGATCCCCCATCCCCCCCCCAGCTGCTCTGAACATGTGCAGTCTGTGTCTGCTTGAGGTCTGGGCACCTCCAGTGCCCCAGAGGAATCTCAGGGCTGTGCCAGGGCAAAACCAGGTCTCTCCTAAGGTCTGCTTGATCACAGAATCCTGGAATCATTGAGGCTGGAAAAGGCCTCTAAGATCAAGTCCAGCCATTAACCCAGCACTGGCAAGGCCACCACTAAGCAATGTCCCCAGGTGCCACATCCACACATCTTTTGAACAATTCTAGGGATGGTGACTCCAGCACTGGACATCTTGTGCTAGGGCTTGACAACCCTTTGAGGGAGGGTTTTTTCCCTAATATTCAGCCTAAGCCACCCCTGGCACAACTTGAGGCTGTTTCCTCTTGTCCTGTCCCTGTTCCCTGGGAGCAGAGCCCAACTTCCCCAGGCTGTCCCCTCCTGTCAGGGAGTTGTGCAGAGCCAGAAGGTCCCCCCTGAGCCTCCTTTTCTCCAGGCTGAGCCCCTTTCCAGCTCCCTCAGCCACTCCTCACCAGACTGCTGCTCCAGACCTTCATGGTGCATTGTTGGGTGTACAGCAACATCTCTGCTCGTGCTCTCCCTTCTGAAGATCTCAATCTCACAAGAAAGCACCTGGAGCTCTGTTTCAGAGAACACAGAGAACATCAGCCCTAGCCCTGGAGGTCTGCCACATATCCAAGGCCTGTGCTAGCCAAGATGGAACTTTAAAATAAGAAGCATTGTGAGACAAATAATGGGTAACAAAGGGGTAACAAAGCTCCTCCAGCACAACTTGAGGACTCCCTCATGTGCTAAGAAGAACTGCAGTCATGCAAGTGGGATAGATCCTCCCCCAGCCAAGATACCTCAATGTCTCAGGGTAACAAAAAGCCCTTTTATGTCCAATCACGAACCTGGTGGGTCTGGTGAAAGTTCAATCTCTATCAGGAATAGCAAGGACAGGCCAAGAAACTGTGGAAAACTCCTGATGTCACCCAGTCAAACCTCAGATACAAAACTGCACAGATCCAAAACTCCCTCACATCTGCCAAGCAGAAGAATAACTAAATATTAATTTTTATTTGGACCTTTAGAAAAATGATAGCATGGCTGGGCCCTGCCCCAGAAGGCTCGTGCTGTTGTGTAACCAGCTGTGTGGGACTCTGGGAAAGACTGTGGGACTGGAGCTAGGGGGCATCAGTATTACCTCTCTACCCCCAAATTGTTGTGAAAATCATGGTCAGGGAGGATGTCACATAATTGATGAAAACCATTACAGAAACAACCAGATATAAAGTGAATAAATCAGGTCAATTTATCAGAATTGGATTGATTTATCAAGATCAAGCAGAATCCTGCCCACAACAGTAGCAAGCATCTACACCACGCTCTGGAAGATCAAGGCCAACAATCAGATTAGCTAAAGCATGATTCTAATCTGTTGTGGCCATGAATTTACATGGTGATAACAGGATCTGGGAAGAGAGCCTTGATCTCCACACCAGCCTGCAAAAACCTGCCAGGGAGAAGTGCAAGCAGCTGGAGCTGGGCAAGTTGATGGAGATATGAACTGGTTCTGGCTGGGACAGAGAAAATTTTCCTCATAACAGCCTGTGGGAGGCTGTAGTTTGGGTCTGTGACCATGCTGATAAAACACCAGTGTCCTGGCTGCTGCTGAGGAGGGCTTGCACAGCAGCTTTCCTCCTCTCTTCCCCACCAGGAGTAGTCTGGGTGCATGTGAGAAATGGGGACAGAACACAGCTTGGACAGCTGTGATCTGAGCTGATCAAAAGGATGTCCCACATCCTATGACATCGGGCTCAGCACTGAAAGTTGTGGGGGAAAGGGCAGGAAGGGGGCACATTTGTGGTTGTGACATTTGTCTTCCCAAGGTGTGACAAAGCCTTGCTTCCCTGGAAACACCTGACTGGCGTGGGAAGCAGTGCATGATTCCCCTGTTTTTTTCTTCTTGCACACCCAGCTTTGCTCTACCTCCTGAACTATCTTTTTTTTGACCCATGAGAATTCTCAGTGTTGCCCTTCTGATTCTCTCCCTGCTCCCACTGCGGAGAGGGATCAGGCAGGAGTGGGTGGGATCTGAGCTGCTGCTCAGGAGCAGCCTGCACAAGCAGGGAAGCTCTCTGGGCCAATCAGCCTTGGATTTGCTGCAGCTCATCAGTGTCTGTGCTCTTCCCTGGATGGCAACACTGCAGCCAGAGTGAGAGCACAGGTGTCCTGTTTGGTGATCACCTCTTCTGACACGTCCCAATCCACACCATCTCTTCTTTTTCTTGGGCTGTAGCACAATGGCCCTTGAGGAGCCACTCAGCCATCCCAGCCTGCCTTCCTTCTGGGGCAACCCCATCAGCGTGCAGTTCAGTCCCTGACCTTGGGCTGCCTGCAAAGAAAAGCCCAGGACATGGAGGGGGAGGATCTGCTCCCCATCTGCTTCAGCAGGCAAGACTTCCTACTCCTACAGTCTCACAGATGCTCATGGGATTTATTACTTGATTTTCCCACCTAATCTCTTGCCCTCTGCTGCCATGACTTTTTAGCCAGCACCATTCTGAGCTGAGGCTTACCCTTCCTCTCTGAGCTGAGCCTTAGTGTGGAGTGAAGCACAATCCAGCCAGTTCCATAAATATTATTGCCATCCACACACAGCTCAGACCCTGGGCCAGAGCAGCATTCTGCAACTCTTTGGAGGCAACAGAAACAGCCCTGGGAGAAGGGACCATGCTGGGTGACAGAGATGGATAAACTGCTGGGATCCCAGGGGATAGCTGCCTGGAGATATTTGACTCCTCTTGCAGGAAACTGTAATGAACAAGGAGCAAAAAACAGTTGTTGACACTGTAAAACGGAGAATAGCATTTTTATCGGAACTGAAAATTGCTGGTGGTTTTCAGTAATTTTTGGCTGATAATTATCTGTGTTCAGACCAAAGACTTCCCAAAAAGAAACGTTATGGCTGAAAGCTTTTAAAAAATGCCTTTTGGACTTCTGGCCTTCTCAAGAGGACATTTCAAAAACAGCAGCTGTGAAATTCAGCCAGGAGAAACTGAGGATCCAGCCCAAAGGATGCATCCTGGTTCTGGGGACACATGGCAGACAGGATCCTGTCATTCCTCCCTTCTGACGCAGCCCACGTGGGCAGACTTCCCTTGCGGTGCCAGTGCTGACAATCCAGCCCTTTCTGAACACTTCCCCGGGGAGCTGCTGATCTGCCAGCACCTAAACCAGAACAGCCTGGACCTCTGTGGCCAGCCAGCATCACAGCCCTGCCTCCCAAACCAGGGTGTGATTTATAGACAGAGATTCTCGGAGCATTTGCCACAGCAGAGGAGGAGAGCAGCTCCACGCTGTTTGAGCCTTGGCTGCTCGGCCAGAGCTCGGAGCCCACGGTGGGAGATGGATCCCAGCTGCGTTCCTCACCACGCTCACTGCCTTCCAAGGACAAAGAGATGCCTGCAGGGATTTGGGCTGAGGTGCTCTCCAGCCAAGCCCAGCGATGGCCTGGCAGTGCTGGGAGCTCCTCGGGAGGCCCAGGCTGTGTGTCAGAGATGCTGGGAGCTGGCTCCTCTCGGGGATGTCTGCTAGCCCGAGGAGCGAGCAGCTTTCCATCAGCGCTGGCAGACTCTGCGGTGTCACCAGGAAGCCACAAGGCATCCGAGCTCTTGCTTTGTCTTATCCTCCGGTGGGTGGTCCCCACGCACGGGGAACAGCCTTTCTTCTGCTGTCAAGTGGCTGGCGAGCATCTCCCCGTCTCCAGCACACGCTGCTGCTGCCGGAGCTGCGGGCGGGGAGGCACCGGCGCTCCCGACTGTGCAGGGAAAAGCTCCGCTTAGCAGTGCAGCTGGGAAAGGGCTGCGGAGGGCTGGCGAGCTGAACCCTCCTGCGAGCAGCCACATCGCTCCTGTGGGAGTTTAGCAATGGAAAAACTGCTGTGGATGGACCTGATTCATCCCCTCCCTCCTCCCCAACGTGAGTCAGGTATTGCTCTGCGGCCCCTGCGGTTCAGGTAGAAAGTGACACCTGATGCTCTGCAGAGCCTATGACAGGAGAAAATCCCCACGGGATTGTCCTGGGCAGTCCCACTCCAGTGCCTGGCTTCACATATGGCCCCTGTCACACTAATGTGCAACACGAATTGCAAACACAGGACTTTTACAGTAAGAGAAGGCAAGGAAGAAGAAAGTGGTTTTTTGATTTTCGTATTATATAGAGTTTTGGGAACGACCATCGATTGGAAGGTGAAGTTACTACTTCTCCAACCACACTGGTCAATGACAAAGTCTATCAAACCTTTCTCGTCCCAGGAGAAAGAATGAAAAACAAAAAGAGTTAGAAAAACATGTGCATGTTTACAAAAAGCAGTGTGAGAAACTCCATCACAAGAATGAAAACATCAGAAGGCTGAAAATCAGAGGGACAGCCCCCTGTTAATGAGATGTGGGTGCAGAACAGGGCAGGACCAATGAGAGGCTGGTGGCGAAGGCTGTGCAGATCCACAGCGCGTGTGAGGACCGAAGCTGATCCCGGATTTCTCCGTGCACTGCATCCAGGCAGCTCTGGGAGGGAGGGGATTGGTGCTGGAAGGTGGCTGAAGAGGGCAGGGTGCTGGGTCTGGGCTGTCTCTGCTGGAGTGCAGGAGGACCAGAGCTCTGTGCTCTCCCCATGCCCAGCAGCACCGGGAGCTCGCTCCGGGTTCCGCTCCAGCCTCCGAGCCAGCAAGGACAGCAGCTCCCAAACACCTCACACCTCACGGCTCCAACACCAGGGACTGGTTTTGTGATGTCTACAGAGCAATCGGGCTGTCTCGTAAAGAATGGTGAAAATGTCTGATTTCACTTTTTATGCTAAAACTGTATTGCCGTGGTCCGTTCATTAACAAAGGACTCTTGACAATAATATCAGAAGACTAAATATGATTTATTAAAATGACTCCATAATTCAAAGGATTTGGGCTATTTTCTGCCCAGCAAGGAGCATCCGAAGCTCCTGCTTCTAAGCTTCGTTCAAGGAATGTTAGAATAGCTTACACAATCACAGATAACTTTTCACCTCCTAGGTTGAGAGGAAGAGAACCTCTATCTCTCATATCAAGAAACAAGCAGAGCAATCCAAAACGTCCTTAAAACACAAACCAGAAATTTTGTTTACAAAAACTTATACAGAATAAAAAACAGTAAAAAATACTTTCCCATGAGAAGATTTTTCTGCAAACTTGCACACAGAAAAACTTATAATGTGTTCTTACAACAAAACTGCTCTGGAATTGCTCCTACTGGGGACACCCTTCCAAAGGCCAGAGAAACTTGGATTTGGGAATCATGCCTGCATACAGGAATTCTTCCATCAAACCCCAGAGCTGTCAGTGCAGCAGAGCCAGCCGGCTCCGCTTTTCCTGTGTAGACAAAACCCAGTTCTAAGCTGAAATTTCCTTAAGACACATCTTGTATTTCAGGATCTTTTGGTGCTACTTTCATCTCCTATCCACATATTGCAGGCCTATAATAATAATAATAATAGCAATAATAATAGTAATAATAATAGTAATAATAGTAGCAATAATGATAATACCTTTTGTATGTACATAGCACCTTTCATCCAAGGATCTAAGTCACAATTACAGCCCCACACATTCCTGTACATTACAGCCCTATAATTCTAAGACTGTTCAAGTATCCAGACTTCAAAGTGAATGTGGATTTCCCCTCCAGCCTAGTCATGGTGCCCAACATGCTGGAGATGTTTCAAAGGTGTTTCAAAGGTGCTTTGGCAGTAGCCAGAGGTATCAGAAGAGCCAGAGGAGCTCTCTGAAGCTAAAAAGAGCCTTCCTGGGTTCTTTCCTTCCCTCTCCCAGCCCCTCTTTAGTCTCCCTGGGAACTCAGCACAGCCCTGGGATGAGGGTGATGCTCCCATGAGACCTTTGTGTCTATGCAGTGGGAGGTGAAAAGACAGAAACGGTGTTGAAAGGAAAAGCAAGTGACAGCACAAGCTCATCTGGGTGGCTGTGACTTCCAACCAAGGTAGAACCCACAACATTTTGGTCAAAAGTAAGTTCACAGAAAAATTACGTTCCACTAAAAAATTCAGTGAGGCTGGGGGGAAATGGTGGAAAGTTTCATTGTAAGGCCTTTTTTTTTTTTTTAAAGGATTTAAAGATTTTCAGATGACTCAAAAAAGAAAAGCACTCTGTTTGGGGTCAAAGCAAAGTGTTTTGGGGATAGTCAGAGAAAACTTCTTGTGTTTTGGTTTGGTTTAGTTTTAATTGCCTGGGAAACCTGAAGAGACCATCCCTATTTGTTTAACCTGAGCCAGCCTTTTCCCTCCTTTTAAGGTTTAGCAAAGAGCTGAAGTAGCTGTTATTTACCCCCATCCATTCAGGAGGAATTGTGCTGAAAGTAAAGGAGCTTCCTTACAGAAAACAGAATTGGGGTTTACAGCATCCTTGGCCAAGCTGACATTTCCCAGCTGGGTTCACTTCCCCCATGGAGTGCTCCAGTGCTGCCCAGGAGCTCTGAGCAGCTGCTGCCCGTGGCTGTGAGGAGTGTTTCAGTAGCTGCTCTGACTTGTGGCTGCTCCATGAGCGAGAAGCGATGAGGTCAGTGGACATGAAAGGCAGGCACTAAATCTGAGAGCTCAGTGGTGCTTTTCTTCATGTTGTGGCTGAACAAATGGAAAGCTCAAGAACTTTTTAATAAACTTTTAAAAGGTTTTTTAGCTTGAGAGGTCCAGACATGTGGCTGGAAAGTGCAGAGAGTCTCCAGCTCTTCCGGAGCACCGGTTTGATCAATTGATCTCAAGTTGGAAAGTGTTTATTAGTAGTGCTTTAAAGATAGGGAGACTGAGGCACAGGAAAAGAAAAGGGCTTTGGGGTCAACCATAAGGCTGGGACAGAGCTAGAAACCTGTTCCTTGTGCTGCTGTACTGTCCTTTGTGTCTCCCACCTATATCACACAAGGGAGCCAAAGCCTGTGGGACACCTGTCCCCAAAGTCTGAGTCCTTGTGTCCCTTTACCCAGGAGAAACCCTTTCCTCAGAGCATCTGTGAGCAGGTCAGCATAAGGTCACTGCTGGAAGAGGACTGGGTCCACCCCATGGCCTCACCAGGCGAGCCAGAGCACTCAGTGGAGGAGCAGGGCGGTTTTCAGAGCGTGTGCGAGCTCACCTCAGACACGCCACACTAACCAGCACGGGCTGCAACACATTTCCTCTCCCCCTTCTTCAATAAATCACGGCTTCCAGCATTCATGCTTTTGTCACTAATAAATCTTCTGCTGTCTTACACCACATGAAAGCACAACAATACCTAAACTGGCAGGCACTTCCCTGCACAGGACGCAGCTGCAAACACAACCTGCAGCACAGGAACCTGCTGCTTGGCCCTGAGCTGAAGAGAAGTTACAGACAGTGTGCACAGGAAGGCTGCTCCATGCTCTAGAAAGCCCCACATGGTGTTACCAGGGCACAAGTAAAACCACTGTGTGCAACAGCACCTCGTTAATCCATGGAACACATTGCCACGGGAAATTAGTGCAGGATACAAACTTCACCTGCACCTGTAATCAAGGTCCTGCCCTGGCTGTGGTGCCTTTGGTTCCACCTGACCCTAAAGCTACATCTCTGTCCTTTGGTATATGAGGGACCTTCCAGTTTTGGGACAGGGCCTTGGGACAACATCAGAGACAACAGCTTGGGACGATATCTGACCACTCCCATGCCCCTGTCTCCAGGGAGAAGGAAGCCAGAGAGTGAAGCTATATGGATCTGCATCCTATTCTTCCCTTGGGAGCAGTGAGCTGAGCAGCACAGATGTCCTGGTTTGTGTGCCTAGCCAGGATGACTCAGAGCTACCTGTGGAGTGGAACAAGCCCAGAGGAAGCCTCTAAGCTGGTCACAGGGCTAGAGCCCCTCTGCTCTGGAGCCAGGCTGGGAGACCTGGGGGTGCTCACCTGGAGAAAGCTCCAGACCTGACCTCAGAGCCCCTTGCAGGGCCTAAAGGGGCTCCGAGGGAGATGGAGAGGAGCTTTGGACAAGGGCCTGGAGCGACAGGACAAGGGGGAGTGACTTTGCACTGCCAGAGACATTGGGATATTGGGAAGAAATTCTTCCCTGTGAGGGTGGGGAGGCCCCGGCACAGGGTGCCCAGAGCTACTGTGGCTGCCTCATTCCCTAGAAGTGTCCAAGGCCAGGCTGGATGAGGCTTGGAGCAACCTGGGATAGTGGAAGATGCCCATGGCAGGGAGGTGGAACAGGATGAGCTTTCTGGTTCTTTCCATCCCAAACTGTTCTGGGATTCTGTGATTCTAAGATGAAATGGCCACATGGCCATTTCCTTTCTCAGCCCCCAGGCACTGAGGGGATGGTGGGGACACTTTCAGGGATGCAGAACCAGGGATAAAGCAGAACTGCAGAGATTGTTTCCTGTGACCAGCATTTTTTCTTGTGTTCTCTGGGAAAGACAGAAGATGAATTTCTATCTAAAGGTGCAAATATCTTTATTGCAGGTTTCATGCAAAGATGAATATTTGCTTTACTGAGGTTGAGAAATGCCCACAATTGTGAATTCTTTTGAGGTTTCAAGATGCAATTATACCCAGAGCCATCCCCACAACAGATGACATCCTTGGGAAGGTGACTCGTGCCTTCTGATCCTGCAGGTCCCTGAGATCCCTGATGCTGGCCACACGTCACACTGCCAGCAGCACCCATTGCTCCATGCCCGTGGCACAGCCAGTGCTGGGAGGTGGCACCGGTGGGAATGTCCCAGGGGCTGGTGGCCTTCAGGGCTCAGTGTCACATTACAAAGCCTTTCAGGCTCTGTGCAGGGCAGCCCCCATGCCTGCATGCCCCTGGTGTCCCCTGCCACACTGGGCAGAGGAGGGCACATTTCTGCTCCCCTTCCACCCCTGTGGTTCCCACCGTGGCACATCTGATGGGATGACACGTGGTGCTTGGGCTTCACCTTCCCTTTGAACTAAGGGAATGTTCCTAATTGGTGCCCCACGGGGATGTTCAGTACTGGAAACCATCCTGTCTCCCGGGCTCTCTTTGTAGTGGGACCTGTGGCTGCTCACAAGAAGAGACAGTATGTCCCTTGAGCGTGTCCTGCCCTTACAGGTGTGTTCTACTCGCTCCACTCCCATGGGCACTGCTTTTCATTTGCAAATCCTTCAAAGGGGTTGAAACAGCTACGGGAAGGCTGCAAGCAAGGCAAAGGGAGACAGAGAGCTGTGGATAGCTTGAGAGACCTGTCCATCCCTGGAGGGGAGGAGACTGGGAGCTGCCTTCCATCACTGCCAGCAAAGCCTGGGCTGGTGCATCTGGGAATGGTTTTACATGAGCCCTTTTTGGGTCCTTGATGCATCCCTGCAGGACTGGAGGCATCACCTGAGCTTCCCTGAATCCTCCCCCTGCTCTCCATTCTGGCACAGCTCCTGCCTCCACACCGGCTGGAGCCTGGCTCTGTTTCGACTGGGCTGCAACAGGACGCTTGTTCTTGGTCTGCTGCTCCTCACAAAGACCGTTCCTGATCTCTTTTCTGCTCCTACTAAACTCAAGTCATTCTCCAAGACCCCAGACTCCTCCCTGCCCTATCCCTTCCCACCACTTTGCAGAGTGCAGCTTGGTGATCCCTGTCCCCTTTGGTCCTTGTCCCGCAGGCAGGACCCAACCCAGCCCCTCGGAGGAAGGATTTGGGGAGCAGCGTGTTCCGCAGGCACGGAGGCATTCTGGCACCCCGGCTGAGTGTCTGCTCTCGCAGGCGGCAGCAGCCAGACCCTGCTGTGGGCAGAGGGTGCTCCCCACGCTCCCGAGAGGGGTGACAGGGGTCCCTCAGCTCCCACTGCAGAGAGCTGGGAAGCGCCCGCTTCCCCTTCCCTCCCCCAGCCTGCTGCTGCTCCCTGACCCAGGCAGGTGCAGAGGGGGAGAGGCATTTGCAGCCCCATCGCTGCCTTTTGGCACCAGAGCCCCTACCAGAATCAAAGAGCTTTTCAAAGCAAACCTTAAACTCCTTTAATCGCCAGCGAGAGCTCCTCCCACACAGATCTAAGGGCCATGAGCTCAGTGTTTTCGTTGCCCCGGGCAGATTTATGAGGTTATTCTTCAAGAAAGGGCGGGAGAGAGGGGAGGCTGTGGCATATTGCTTAGCCCGGGGGGCGGGCAGGGAGCAGAGCGGGGAGCGAGGCTTTGCGGTGGAAGGACGCTGCAGAGCGCCGGGCTCCGCCGCGGCTTTCGGGGCTGCAGGAGACGAAAAGCGGGATGAGGCCGAGCGAGCTGGAGCCCAGGGCATGTGGCCGGCGAGCAGCAGCTCCCTCCATCCCCCCGGCCGGGTGCGAGGGAGCAGCTCCCTCTGTCCCCGCACCTCGGCCGCTGGGCATCCCTCGGATCCGAGCGGAGCCACCGCTCCCCTCCAGTCCCAGCCCCGGGAGCAGTTTGCGGAGCACGGAGGAGGCGTGCTGGCAGTGGCACACGGCTGTCCAGCCCAGCACAGCCCCAGCTCTGTGCACATGGGCTCTGAGCACCCCCTGCGCTGCCTTCCCCTGCGCTCCCGGCCGCACACCTGCCGGGGAGAGCAGCGCCGGCTGCCAGGAGTGCAGCAAGTGCAGCAAAGCTTGGGCTGCCCCTCTCCTGCAGTGACCTGGGCACCAGCTGGTGGCTTTGGGACGGGGCACATCCTCCATCTCCCGTCCTGCATCTCCCCTCATGCAGGAGCTGAATTCAACGATTCTTGTGGGTCCCTTCCAGCTCAGAAGATTGCACGACTTTATGGCATCTGAAAGCGCCCCCACCAAGAATCGGACACCTGCTCACATCCAGATACCACTTCCCACCAGCCCTGCAAGAGATGCCTCTTTCCTTTTGAACTGAGATCCTGGGGAGGTCGTAGGTGTGATGGCACTGTAGGCACAGCCCTCTGCATTGTCACCTGCAGCACTGCCTGTTCTGGCTGGAAGGACTTGAGGGATGCAACCCTTGTTCATGGACCAGTTTCCTCCAGAGACCACAGCATCCCATTAATCCCAACCGTACCCACACTGGGAGAGCAGCAGCCAAGTAAAGTGAGTGCTGCTGGACCCAAAACACTTCTACCTCGTGATATTGAGAGCAGAAAGGGAGCAGAGCCTATGGCAGAAAAGGGGCCTGGGAGATGAAGCAGCAAGAGGAAATTGGAAGAGATGTTATGAAACTCCTTAGAAATTCAGAGGCTTCTGAACTTCCTTTCCCTTGGACCTAGAACAAAGAGCCAGCACGTCAATATTTAGTATAGAAAAAAAAAATAAACTGTGTTTTAGAAACAGCAAAATGTTTTGCTTTGATAGTCTTGAAGTCCTGCAATGTGAATATTGAATGGCCTATGGGTAAATGTAACACCAGCAGGTGAAAATATGTAAATAGAAACCTTTCTTTAGAAAGACACCATGAAGTGAAAACATTGAAATAATCTCTCCTGATTGAACTTGTTACTACATTTCTACCGTTTACAGTCCCATGAACACTGTCCATTTTCATTAAGCTTCTCCTTTTCAATTAAATGAGATATTGCTTGGTAAACCATCCCACCAAACATGCTCCTCAGGCAGCTCTAGGGCTGACTTCACTATTAAGGCATGCTGAGAGCTCTGGGGCATAGCCTGGAGAAGAGAAGGCTCTGGGGAGACCTTAGAGCCCCTTCTAGTGCCTAAAGGGGCTTAAAGAAAAGAGGGAGAGCAACTTTTTACATGGGCAGATAGTGACAGGATAAGGGAGAATGGCTTCCAGCAGACAGAGGGCAGATTTAGATTATATCTGCATAAGAAATTCTTCCCTGTGAGGGTGGGGAGGCCCTGGCACAGGGTGCCTAGAAAAGCTGTGGCTGCCCCATGCCTGGAAGTGTTTGGGGTCAGGTTGGATGGGGCTTGGAGCAGCCTGGGATAGTGGAAGGTGGAATGAGATGATCTTCAAGGTCCCTTCCACCCCAAACTATTCTGCAGCTCCATGATTAATGGTCCTGCACTTCTGGCTTTGCTCTGAGCACTCCCACCCACCCCTCACTCCCTCACCTGGGCTCCCTCATCACTATTTTGTCTGCTTGCTGTGGAGTTTGGTGTCTTTCCACTGCTCTGCCCTGAGCCTCAAGTCCAGACACACAACCATGAAGCATCTGCAGAATCATGCTCATCATCCTCAATGCAGGGATGAAGGCACACTGAGCACTGCTGTGTGCCAAGGAACCAGGGCATTTCAGCTCTTGCTGAGGGAGTTCCACCTTGCCCAAAGGACACAAAAGGCCGTTTGGAACCACTTCCTCAGGAGCTGTGCTGCTTCCTTGTTGCTGTTCAGTTTCTCTCACTAGCTGTGCCTAGTCCCAGACTTTCTCCATTTGATTTTCTCCTCCTTGCAGGCTGGGGAGCACAGGACAGGAATTACTGTTTCTGGTTAGTGCTCATCTCCCTGCTCCAGAGGGAAACACCAGCCAGAGCCTTGGATTCAGTGCCGGCAGCTCTCCCTGAAATCTGGGGCTCGGGCAGCTCTTGGTTTGGACCAGCCCATTTGGGTATCCCAAAGTGTTGTCATGCAGGAGTGCTGGGAGATGTTCCCCCTTGGGGCATTCCTAGCAACACACCAGCAAGAAGCCACTGTCACCCACGGGAGACCCTGAGGTTGTAATTGAGGTGCTGGGCAGTTGGAGTTGAATCCAGGCAGCCTGCCCTTAAAATCATTGAGCTCCTGCTGGCAAGGGTGCAGTAAGGATGCAGAGCACACCTGTGTCCCTGTGAATTGTCTGTATGGAGTCAGCAGATGGACTTTGTAGAGTCCCTTTGAAGGAACCCAAATCCCCAAAAGCAGGAAACCCTTGTTAGCCTTGATATTTTAAGCGTGGAAAACAAAAAGTTCTTCAAAGCTGATAAATGGTGAATATAAACCTGTGAATCCACTGCAGTGTGCAGAGCCCAGCTCTTCAAGTGCCCCTCACCAACTTTGTCTCCCTCATCCACAACCCCAAGCCCATAAACATTTCCCATTGCTCCTGGTTTGGTTTCCCTTCTCCCAGGCATTCTGGGCATTCCCAAGGGTGAGACTGTGGACTTTGGACTGCACAGGGCAGGAATGGCACTTCCTATGAGTCTGCCAGCAGGAAAGAAGGTCAAGCAGAGAGCAGCCCCTAGTCTGCTGGCCAGCTGATATTAACATTTGGTAGTCCTGGGCTCTATCATGGCCCAGAAGTGGAAGGGTCTGGGAGTGAGTCTGCACCTTTGTGGTGTGTTTGGATGGGTCCTGGTGCAACAGTGGGACTCCTGTGGTGACCACGGCATGAAGAAGAAGCTGTAGATGGGCCCTGGCATCGGGCAAGCATCAGGCACAGGATGGTGACTCACTGGTCTGCACAAAATCACCTGGGGCAGGAGGGCAGCATTGGCCCCAGGAAGGACTTAATTTACACTTTGCATTGGCATTTTGTGCTCTCTGCATTTTTGGCTGCTCCCTCTTTCTCTCTAGGGTATGTGACTGTCCCAAAGGCACACAGGGGTGGGTCCCTGTCACCCCTGCAGGAAACCCCAACTCCTTGGAAGCCTTAATCACCCCTTTAGCCCCAGCAGCCTCCCCAGAGCTGTCCTGCCTGCCCAGGCTTCTAGAGGGACCCCCCCCACTGGTGTCCCAGCTCCTGTGGCAGCTCTTGGGGTGCTCCCCATCTTAGGGGGTTGTGGTGGCTGTCCTTACCACAGTGGGGCTGCAAGGGGCAGATGTTGCACACGGGGAGGGATTTGGGCTGAGGGGAGCCCCTTCAGCACTGCTGCTCGTACTGCTCCAGGCACCAGCTCTGTACTGAGCCTCCAAACCCGCTGCCTCACCTACCTGCAGTTCTGGGGGTCTATAGAAAATGCAAATATCAAGAAAAAAGCATCTTTCCCTCACTCTGCTCTATGCTGGATCCAGCACTGTCTGACCTGGGAAGTGTCTTCTTAGCTTCAAAGCATCCCTGTCTCCTGCACATCCCTGTCAGGGGTCTGTGTGGCACCTGATTCCAGAGGGTAGCTCAGAGGAGAAGAGTGGTTGATGCAGGGCCCCAGACTCCCAGTGGGATGCTAAATTCCAGACAGTGTCTCAAAATGTCTGTGCAGGGTGAGAACAGCCCTGAAGCTCCTGGTCCCATTCTCCTCAAAGGAAACAGTGTGAGGAATGAGAAGCTTTCTGTCTGGGAAGCGTCAAGAGATGCTTGGGGATATCTGGGAGCAGCCAGGACCTGCTGCTTTTCCCTTCCCCCCCCAGATCCTGCTGTGACAGCAGCATCCTGACAGCCCCATCAGCTGTGTCCTGCCCCAGGTCTCTGCTGGCTTCCCAAGACAGAGAACAGCACTGCAGGCAGTGGCCTGTGCCTGGCTCCACGGCGAGGTGTGCAGGGGCCTGGGACAAGAACACAGCAGGCACTGGTGATTCTGGGGATGGGGCACAGAGCAGCAGAACTGCCTGACCCCTCCGTGAGGCTGGGGACACCTGAGACCCTTGGGAAGTGGGGGATGGCTCCTCCAGCTGGGCTTTGAGCCATGGTGCTTCTGGTGTGTGGCACCCTCCAGGTTTGTGTCCTTCACCTCTTCCCCTGCAGTATCTCCATTCCCCCTGTCCCACAGGGCAGTGCTCCCCACTCTGCCCGAGTCCCACACACTGCTCACACCAGTAGGTTTGATCAGTCTTCACAAAAAAAGGAGGAATGGAGGAGTGTTACTGCTCTCTTTATTGACTGGAAGAGTGTAAAGAAGCTGGAGCCAATATCTCCTAGGGGCTATGCAGGGGAAGGATGAGAGGTAATGGGCACATGGGCACAAGATGAACCACAGGAATTTGCAATTTGATATTAGGAAAAATGGAATAGTAAAAAATGGAAAAAGACAAGAGAATCTTAGAGATACTCCTAAGATTATCCAGTAGATTTACCTACTGGACAAGATGATGACCAACCTCACAAGATGGACCTGTTTGAATGTGGATAAGAGACCTCCAGAAATGTCTTCCAGCCTAGGATATCTGAGCAATCCTTCCAGTACCTCCCCATGTATGTGGCTGGGGATAAGGCACTTCAAGATGTGTCACATCCCTCTAGACCTGTGCAGGGTGTGGGGGTGTGTGTGCTCCCTGGCCAGCTGATGTCCACACATGGCCATGGCACTACTGGTGTGGCCTTTACATCCCAAGGTGTCCTCTGCTGAGACAAACTCTCCATTTCTTTCCTACAAGTGACAGTTGGACAGGCCAGCACATCCCTGGGAGAGACCTGGCAGGGACAAGCAACACGGTGTCTTTTTTTTGGTGAAAGAGGAGCAGCCTGGGCAAATTGAGAGCATTACCTCACCCCCAGCATTGCCAGCTGTCCCCCTTGCAGGGGCTGCTAGCCAGATACATGGGGCTGAGGGGGGTCAGGATGCCATCCTAGGGCAGTGGGCTGCACTGAGCACCGGCACCCAACTGTGGGCATCTTCCTGGTGACAGCCACGGGGACAGCTGGGGACAGAACTGCACCAGCCCGTGTGATGCAACACTTACCCTGGGGAATCTGAGGTGGGGCTGCTCCACCAGGTCACATGCAGGGTGTGCAGTGGTGCAGGGATCACGGCTAAGACAATATTTTAAGCACCAAGAAGCTTTTCCCATTTTCCCATCCTCAGTCCCTTTGTGCCGTCCCCTCTCTGCTGCAGAGGAATCTTCCTCTACGAAGCTCCACTCTCCTGCACCCCCAGCTTGCTGCTGTCCTTTCCAGAGAGCCCCCGGTAGCTCCAGTCACCTCTGCTGCAGCCCCAGATCAACCCTCTGACACACATTAGGGGACAGAGATGTGGCATGTGACACAGGACTGGCACCGGCACCTCGGCTAAAGGGGAAATCTCTCCCATCTCCTTGAGCACAGCTGCGATTTCACCAGCCATGTCTCCACTGAAAACACTTGGCTTTGGACGGGTGGGATCAGGGTCGAGCTCAGAGGGGCAGGAGTGAGCAAGGACAGGATTCTTGCAGAGAGACAGGCACGGTGGAGGCGCAGCGCTGTCAGGATGGGGCGTGGACATCAGCTCATTAGTGATGAGGCAGTGTCTAATCAAGGGTGATTACTGGGATCCTTTATTTTGCTCCGGAGGAAGTCCTGCTCTCCACAGCGCCAGTGACTTGCTGAGAAAACCAGGTACGGAGCAAAGAAGCTGGAAAGTTTTGCGAGTAGCTGCCCAGCAGCTCCATGCTCCTGCTGCCATTCCAGGGCTCTCTCTTCAGCCCCTGTAGCTCTCCAAAGCTATCCAGCATTTCTTTACATATTTGAATGTGGAGTTTAAGCCTGTATTTCCATGAAGAACCTAAATCTCACTCCAATATCCATACTTCCTACAAAATTTATGTTGATTTGCTTTGACAAACCAGCCCTGGCTGCACACTTGTACCTGGGAAGCTAATCTCACATAACTTGTGACAGGAGCAGGGAGAAAACCCAGCTCTCCCGTCCTCCTCCAGTCATTCCCAGTTCATCCTGACTTTCTACCTCCACCACATCTCTTTGGTCCTCTCACTGCCGGGGTTTAATGGAGAAGCACCAAACGGGTTGGTTTTCCCCAAAGAGGAAGGAAGGAAAACTGAGACCTCCTCC
>VXAX01005844.1:2779-59908 GCA_013399835.1 Leptocoma aspasia | reverse complement strand
GAACCGGGCCGGTACAGACACGGGGGAACCGGGCCGGTACAGCCCATGGGGGAACCGGGCTGGTACAGCCCATGGGGAACCGGGCCGGTACAGACACGGGGAACCGGGCCGGTACAGACACGGGGAACCGGGCCGGTACAGCCCATGGGGGAACCGGGCTGGTACAGCCCATGGGGGACCCGGGCCGGTACAGCCCATGGGGAGCGGGGCCGGTACAGCCCACGGGGAGCGGGACCGCAGCCGCACCATCCCGAAGTGCTGGGTGCTCCGGGCTGTCCCGAGGATCCCGTCCCGATGGCATCAAGGGCTCTGCCAGCAGCCGCACCCGCAGCGGGCCGGCAGCACCTCCAAGCACCCACCCGCTGGGGTCCCTGCAGAGGGATCCGTGTCCCAGGGCTCTGTGTCCCTGCTCCAAGCCCCGCGGCCGGGGTAAACGCGGCACTGAGCTCCGGGACACCGGGGTCCCTGGTGCATGCGGGCAGCTCTGCAGGTCCCAGCCCAAGGGACAGCTCTGTGGGGATGAGCTGCAGCGTCTTCTCTGCGGAGCGGCAGCAACGCATGCCCCATCCTGTGATACCTCCGGGTGAAGGGGGTGCCTGATGGGGCTGCCCCTGTCCCCGCAGAAGCATGCAATGTTGTGCATTCTCCCCCACGGTCCTGTGACTTTTCACTCGTGAGCAGCCGGTTCCAAACCAAGCCCCATGGACAGTTCTGTGCAGTCACACCTGATGTAACAAGTGGTTCCCTCTCCCAGGGGAAATACAGCCTGCATTACACATTTCTCTCATCTTTCATGGTCTCCAGTGAGCATCGTCCTTTCCCGTCTTATTTCTCTCCCAGCTAACCCAGTACAGCTCTGGCCATCCAGTGGCTGGCACAAGACTGTGCTCCTCAGGCGAGCAGGAGGAGCAGAGAAGCCCTCATCCAGCTGTGGCAGCTGCCACCTGGCTGTGCAAAAGCCCTTCCTGGACGGGTTTGGGTGCTTTGCTCCGACAGCTGAGCACCTGCATCTCAGCACAGTCCAGGGACGCTGGAAACCAACACCATGGTCTGTGTGCCACTCCCAGACACGAGTCCCCTCTCAGCCGTGAGCACAACATGAACATCCCCAGCACTGCCTGGGGCTGCCAGTGGTCCCTGGTGACTGCGGTACACACGGCTTCCCTTGGCAGCGCCCTGGCTGCATTCCGAGCTGGGAATGCCACGGTCCTTCCCAGCCTGCCTGCCAAACAGCTGTGGCTCGTGGCTGCAGCGCAGTGTATAAACCCAAGAAGCATCTTCCTCAGGGATAGCTTGTCTCCCTGAGAGGGATGTTTCCCAGTAAAACCCCGAGATTTTCCACAGCCGTTTATCAGGATCCTCAGCCATCACCAGTATGATGGCACCGAGACCACCGCTGGGGCTAAAAATGAAGGCAGCAGTCTCTGTCAATTAACCCTTTGGGGTATTAACATCAGAAGGGGTATGAAACGTTCAGATAATCAAGAATTTAAAAATAAAATTAAAATAATACATAAATAATCACAACACTTACCAACCCCCCAGACCTCTTCCAAGGCTTTAATACTCATTTTAAAAAGGCAGCTCGGACACTGCTGGTGGCCAGCACAACCCAAAACCCGCAAAGCTCTGAGTTATTGCAGCTATTGAAATGCTTGACACAAGGATCCCAGAGCAGTTTGCGCTAATTGCTGTGTAAAAATACTCCATTATGTGCTCAGACAATCAAAATCGACCCAGCAAGTCAGTTCCCCCGGTCCGCTGCAATCACGGAGCAGAGCAGAACATCGCAGTATAAACAGCGCTTGCAGAGGGGCGCGGGAGGAGGGGAGCTTGGCAGGTCCTGCCCGAAGAGTTGCCTTTTTTTTGTTGTTATTTTCCTTGGTTTCTAATTTCCACAGGAAATTTAATTTCGGGAATATGTGGCACAAACTTCCAAGCCGGAGGAAAGCTGCAGCTGTTGCAGGGGTCCGGGGAAAGCATTGCAACAGAATCAGCAAGGGCTGTACTTACAGGTAAGCGGTGAGAGGGCTCAGGTTGGCAGGGACCTCCGAAAGCCCCAGCTCGGAGCAGTCCACCGAGAGCATGATGCCATCCTGTTCGCAGTGGCACTGGGGCGGGCAGGAGGGCGCAGCACCTGGCTCCACAGGCACCGCCTGGCAGCGGGCAGAGGAGGCCAGGAGAATGCCCCAGAAGAAGAGCGTGTCCATCCTCGCCCGGCTGCGGGGCTCGGCGCCTGGCACGCAGCGGGCACGGGAGCTCCGGCAGGTCCCAGTGTGGTGAGGATGCAGCCAGGCAAGGGGAGGCATTGCTGAATGATCTTGGTTATTGGGTTTCAAGGGCTGGGCAGGGGCGTGAGACTCTCCAATGGGAGGAGTTAAACTTTCTACTCTTTCCCTCTCTCTCTCTCTCTCTCTCTTAGAGCTGGCAGGAATTTCATTCAAAGGGAAGAAAAGGGGAAAAAAAAAAAACTAAAAGAAACCTCAACAAATAAAGACCTGTTCATAGCTCCAGGACCCAGGCTTGTTTTGTAACCGTGTTTTTGTGAGATAGCAGGGCAGGGGAAGGCAGAGCTGGCTCCAGCAGGGCAGAGGAGGATAAGCAGTGAGGCAGGAGTACCCAACCGGCACTTCAAGGGCTCCAGACTTCGGGACGCTGAAATATAACCCCAGATAAAGGACTCTGTGTCTGTGCTGGCTGCTAAACTCAGCTGTGACTGGAAAGTCAGGGTGCAGCTGGGGAGAAGGGACCGAGGAGCTCAGGACAAGCACTTTGCTGGGAGGGACGCTGCCCAAGGCTGTCTGTCTGTCCTGAGCTCCATCCCTCACTCTCCAGCAGCCCCCTTGCTCTCTCCTTGCACCAGGCATGGGCTGGGGGGATGATGCAGGGGGATGGAGCAGCAGTGTTACAGTGCCACACTCCACGGTGGGACATGGTGCTCCTGTTAGTTTTGCCCACACGAAGGGCATGTGTGAGCTGCATTTGCAGGAGCTGCCCAGCACTCATACCAGGAGTGGGGGGCTAGGTTGCTTCCAGAGCTCTTTCTAACCCTGGGTAAAGTGGCCAAAATAGAGGAATAGTCCATTGAGTGGGAGCTTGAAGCTGTGTCATCTGGACATGTGTCATGGTCTGGCTTAGCAGGGGGTACTGCCTAGGCCAGGGCCTCACGGTGTCCTGGGACATGTGGGATGTGCATCAGAACGGGATTCTGTATCAATACTGAGTTCTGGGGCAGCAGAAACACCTGCTTAGCAAAGGGTGCTGGACCTGCAAAGGAGAGGGCTGCAAAGGACAGATCCTCATGACATGTGTCCTCTCTCATGACGGCCACTGGCTGCTCAGTGTCACTGTGATGCCCTCAGATGGGGTGACTGCTGTCCTCCCATGGCAGTGGTTTGAGGGATAGGGTGAGCTTGGCCCCACAGCTCGAACCACAGCAAGTCTCTGTACAGAGCCAAGCCTCTCATCTGTAACAGGGACAGCAGCTGAACATGGGTCTCACTCTGAAGACAGACAGCTGTCCATGGGCTTTAGGTGGATCTGGACTCCTGGCTTGCTCCTCTCTCTGCCTCCCTCACACACATGAATGGAAGAGGTGAATGAGACAGAGAAAGAAGGGCCCAGGTTTGGGTGGCTGCAAAGTGCTCCTAAAAAGTCACCCCTCCCACTGTAACCATGCTATGGCAAAGTGCCACGTGGCCAAGGCACAGACTCAGAGATGCTTCCACAGCCCTGCTTCCTCTGAATGGGCCTTTCCTTCTGGCATAAGAGTTTCCTGATTGATATCCCCATTATGGCAGGATAAAAGAGGTGGAAGTGTTATCTGGGGTCAGGAAGGTGAACTGGCACAGTGGGAGACACAAACAGCTCCAGCTCACCGGGGCTGGGGTGCCTTGAGACCCGTGAGTCAGAGAGGGTGTCTCCTCCCCCAAAAAGTGCTAAGATGGAGTTCAGGGTTTGAGGCTGATGCACAGACTCTGGCTGAGGGCTCCTGGCTGGGGTGATGCTGGATCTGAAACTATTTCACCTGCAAAGTGCATTCAGATCCCGCAGTTTCAGGACTCCCTGGGACTCCTGCAGTCATTGGAAAGATCATCACCGAGTGCAGAGGAGAAAGAGGATTTTGGTCTGGGAGCAGGAACTGGTTTAATTGGAATTAAGCCACTTCCATCATGAACGGTGCTGGGGATGTCATTAATTAAACATTTGCAATGTCTTTTGACAGCTCCAAATGCAGAACACAAAAGCTTGGTGGGGACACAGGGAGCCCTCCTCAGAGGGGTGAGTCCCTGGAGTTCCTCAGCACGCTTCCCCTCCAGCTGTGACATGGGACGTCAGCAGGGCCTGGCATGGCTGGACATGCTCTGACAGCAGCCAGGAATTTGAAGTCAGTCTGGAGAAAGTGTCAGGCCTGTC
Organism: Leptocoma aspasia; assembly: GCA_013399835.1. Taxonomy (NCBI): domain Eukaryota; kingdom Metazoa; phylum Chordata; class Aves; order Passeriformes; family Nectariniidae; genus Leptocoma; species Leptocoma aspasia. The sequence goes on along the minus strand of VXAX01005844.1, from coordinate 55,492 downwards.
ACTCCTGGCTGCAGCAGCAGCAGCTCTTATCTGTGATTCCTGTTCCTCTCCCTCCAGCCTCAGCAGCCAGTGCCAACCACATCACCACCTCCTGACAATTTCTCATTCAGCAAATTGTCCTCAGGAGCCCAGGGCTGATCACACTATTAATACAGTTCTTGCAAAAAATCGCACTGAGGAGGTTCCTATTGAAAACTATGATTCAGCTGAAGCAAGGATATTCCCTCAGGAAGGTACTGACTGCAATTTTCACATTTCTTTGGAGCAACATGCTGGAGAGCTTTTCTCCATGTGCCTCACTTTGACTTCTCTGTTTGCTTTTTATTCCAGGCCGGCTGTGGTGGTTCCTATCCATGTCTTATTTCTTTGAGATCTTATAACAGCTGCCACCATTCAAAGTGTCACTTATTCCAGCGTGTCACCCGGCTCCTGGCAAAACTCAGGGTCTGGACACCGAGTAGCTTGGACCAGAGAGCTTTGATGCTTCCATGGCAAACCTGGAATTTCTGAATAAATCCCTCAGGGGTGGAAGTGTAATTTTCAGCCCTCTCTCGCTGAGCCTGCAGCTCGGTGGGGGCAGTGTGGGCCGTGCCATCACTGCGGGCACGGAGCTCCCGGCCCCGCTGGGCTTTTGTGGATGTTTTCCCGCAGCTCAGCCGTGTTTGTGTGTTGTCCTCTAGCGGCAGCTGCGAGAGGAGAGCGCTGCTCCAGCCGCCCTCCGCTCCCCGCAGGGCCCCGGCACCTCCTGCTGCTTTGAAAGGATGGAGCTGAGACCCTCGGGACCAAACCCTGGGGGTTTGGCTGAGCGGGATCCCTGAGAGTGCTAACCTTCCAAAGTTAGCAGCATTTCACAAACTATTGAACTATCTTATGGTGTGGGTGAAGATGCTTCTGTTTTGCTTTCATGCAGTCTTCTTTCTACTTCTTTCTACTTTCTAGAAATTTTCGCCTGAGAAAATTTCTCTGCCTACAATACACTGGGACAGCATAAGAGGTGTGGGAACTTTCATCACAGACAGCCAGGAACTGCTAAAACACCCTCAGAGAACCAATGCATCTTTAACAATCGCAAGCCTGAGGCCTCACAACACAACTGCAATTTCATTTTAGGAAAGATTGAAAGCATACGTTTCAGTACAGTTCTAATGCAACATTTTTATTGTTAACTTATAAGAAAATAACAGAAAATTTAAAATGCTGAATAGTACTGTATAGTACCACAGGAATTCCTGGGTAGTTGTTGTGAATCTCTTATATGAATGAATCCATGCAGAGTTTTAAAATATTTTTAAACAATTTTTTTTTTTTGTCACCTGCCACCTCTCAGTGGCAGGTGACATCCCAAGTGATGTTTCTCCTGCTGCCTCCACACTAATAGATCTTCCTACAGCTTGCTTAAAAGCAGGAATTTAAAAAAAAAACCTTGGGGAAATTTAGAATACAACCTAAGTGGAGAACAAGGTGCAGTTCTCGTGAGCTGCAAGCATAGCCATGGCCTCAGCTGGCCAGGGCACAGAGGGGCCAGGGTGGTGGAGGGGGCTGCATTCCTCACAGCAGCACGTGCTCCAAGGGGGTCTGACTCTGGATTGCAGCCTTGCACCTGAGCAGAGCCAGGAGCTCGTGTGGCAGTGCTGGCCAGATCCTCTGTGGCCAGAAATGAGATCCCAAACAGGCCTTGGCCTGAGGATGGTGCCTGGCAGGGTTTTCTGGAGCTGGTGGCATTCAAAGGCTGACAGAGCTGCTGTGGAGCTATGGGTGGGGCAGGGCTGCAGCAGCAGCACCCTAAGGACAACACTGATGTCCCCTCCTGCAGAGCCACAAGGTCTCAGTGGGTCCTGGTGCCACAGCTTGCTGGAGCTTGACTTTGTCACTCAGCAGTGCTGTCCCTGCAGGGTGGAGGGAGGTGATGCTGCTCCTCCAAAGGTGATGCCAATGCCCTGGACATCCAGCTGAGGTCCTTCCCGAGCTGCAAAACTGGTGATGCCAGCTGGGCCAAAGTGCTGGAGGCTGTTTCTGTCCTCAGCAGGGCCTGACACGGGGCCCCTGGAACAAACCACAAATGTGCCTCCTGCCCTGCTCCCACGGGGCAACTGCTTTTGCCCTCTTTTTATTTCTTTCATGATTTTATAGGGTTCTGGATCAACCCAGCAGGATCCCAGTTTGGCTGTTGATCTCCAAGGACAACCAGGCTGTACTGCAGACCTGGATGATGCTGGCTGTGTTTCACTGCCAAGGTTCCAGTAGGGACGATGCTGTGCCACCCCTGGGGAGGACAGCAGCGAGTTCCTCCCTCCAGAAGGGCTTGCAGGGGCAGGAGAGGATGCAGAGAGCCTTAGGCAGGATCACAGGGCACAGGGACACCAGAGAAAAAATAAGCATCACCAGGACTGGCCCATGTGTGCTGTGGCATTCACTCATTCACCTCATCTGACATCTCTGTGAGGGGACACTCACTCCTGGGACATCATCTCTCTTGAGAGTAAGGCTCCTCAGACTTACCATCCCTGGCTCCTCTTGAAGCTGATCCTTTAGGTTCTGGGAGGAGCAGGTTGTGATCCAAACCAGCAGAGATGGAGCAGGATCCAGGAGTCTGGTAATTCAGATGTGTCTGTGAGCCCAGCCACACCCTGTGGAGCCACCCAAGGTCAGGGGCAGAGGCAGAGGCCAGAGGAATATTCCTGGAGACCCTACTCCCATCAGGGCCATCCAGAGGCTGGAATAGCTCTGCCAGGCTCTGTGTGAGCCTGGTGCCAGCAAGGACTCCCAGAGGCTTTCCAAAATGTAACAGCAAACACTTGCAAAGAGGCAGAAGGTCCCAGTGCCCAGGATGTGGCTCCAGCTGGGGCAGGGGAAGGACAGGGACAGGTGTCCATGCTTCCTGACAGTGCCTGGGAATTCACATGGGGAAGGATGGTTCCAGCCTGATGCCCAGGGCACAGAGCAGCACAATCTTCTGATGCACTTTAACCCCCTGCTCTGGGAGGCACTGCTTGCAAAACAGGGCAGACCTGTGGCTCCCTGCAGAGAAGAGGGACAGAGGTGCAGAGGCAGGTAGGAGACTTGTTAGGTGGACCAGAACTCTGGTCCAGTGTCCTACATGCTTGAAGACCTTTCTTTTGGAGCACCTGCCCCTCAGCTGGGTCAGGGAGCCACAACCATAGCAAGCCTTGCACGTGCCAGAGGGGTGTTGAGGAGGGACCCTCAGCTCCAGTACTACTCACCTGTCCCTGGAGGAATAAACTAAAACACAAGAAATGCCACCTCAACAGGAGGAAGAACTTCTTCACATTTAGGGTGGCAGGGCACTGGAACAGTTTCCCAGGGAGGTCGTGGATTCTCCCTTTGGAGATGTTCAAAACGGCCCTGGAGGTGTTCCTGTGCCACTGCTCCTGGTGATCCTGCCTTGGCAGGGAGGTTGGACTGCATGATCTCCAGAGGTCCCTTCCAACCCTGTGGTTCTGTGAATTCCCCTTCCAGTTCAGAACTACCTTCAATCTGTGCTGGCCCCAGCACTTCTGCTCACCAGGAGGTGGCCAACATTAGCAGCTGATGATGGAGGATGCAGGAGATCCTGGGGGCATCTGGCTGCAATCCTGCTGCTCCTGGTCTGGTACAGCTCAGGTGGAAGAGATGGTGGGCAGTGGGCATTCCATGCCATGACTGGTGCCAGGACCTGATTTCATGGAGGTGTCCAGCTGGGGACGTGTCAGGGTGAAATGGGCTCCCTGTGGTGGGAGCAGGGGCCCATTACTGTGTTGTGCAACGATGTGGAGCAGCTGGACTCTGTGCCCTGGGGAGAGCATGGGCCAGGGAAGAGCCTGGGGTAGAGGTTCAGTGTGGGAGAACCTGTGGGACCAAGGAGCTGTGGCTCCCATGGCTGTGCATCCCCAGCTCTGAGGGGTGGCTATCCCTGTCTCCTGCCACTTGGCAATAGCTACCCAGTCTGCCCCTGCTGTGGCAGCATGGAAGGGGGAGCAGGGAGTAGGAAGGGGGGTCCAAACAGGCAAGATCTTGCTCATCTCCTGTGTTTTGACCTCTGCACCGGGGCTGATGGAGGAGGGCAATGGCTGGATGCTGCTCATCTCGAGCAGGATAAACACGAAGAACAACATGGCATGGCCCAGAACTCACTGGGCAGCTCAAGCCAGAGGCTTGTTTTGTTTTAGTGTTCTGTTGTCTTTCTCTCCTCCTCTGGGTTTCATGGCTCTTGAGCTGCAGGGCTGGAAAATTATTCATCCAAACCGCAGCTCCCACAACACCCTCTGTAAGCATCTGTGGCTCCAGACTCCACTGCAGCAGTGGGTGGGAGGTCATAAATTCGTCATCGTCACCAGCTTGGCCTCCTGTCAGGCAGGACACGAAGCACGGAGCAGAGGGCTGTGCCACAGACACACACTGTGTGCCTGTCACAGCCATGGACTCACTGGGCAAAGCCTGTTGGCCAGTGACAAATCCCTGTCCTGTGCCTGTGCTGGAGATGAGGAGCTCCCACCGTAGCTGCTGGAGAAGCTGTGCCTCAGCTGCAGGTGTCTGCAGGTTCACCATGCTGCTGTGTCAGCCAGATGTGAGGGCTGAGGCACCACTCACTCCTGGACTTATGGAAGGTCTGCAGACAGTACCATGCCTCCCCTACCATGGCTTTAACTTCCTTCCTTGTGCCTCAGGGCCAGTGCCCCTGGCAGCTCTGTGCCACAAGCTGTGGGTGACAGGGCATCAGCCCTGTGCCCTGTCCTGGGGCTGCTGTCTCTGTGCACAGACACACAGGAGATCCAGGGGCACTTTCCCAAAGGATTGTGGAAGGTTCCTGGTGCCCTGCCCATCCACTGAGGAGGATGGACAGTCATGTGCTGTGCTGAGCTCCAGGATGAGAGCTGGTGTGGGGCAGTAGAACTCACCCTACCCCTTGCTTGGTCACTGCCATCACAGTGTGGCCTGGTGTGTGGCCAGGTTGTCCCATGTGGATGATGTTCTGCTCTTCTCCACGAAATTCTGCCCCATTCTGAGGCCTCCCTCCTCTGCCATCAGCTGTGGAGCCAGACCCAGAGCCCCTCCACACAGAACATGGCTTTGAGCAAAGCCCAAGCTGTGATGACTCTGAACACCACAGGGTAGTTCTGATTGTGGGAGTACAGCAGAGAGGCTGGGGTTTCCTGCCTCTCCTTATCCCTGGCAGCTGTCCATTTTGGAGGAGGCAGCCTGGCTGGGCTGCAGCAACACCCTGGTAGATGCACAGGGGAGCAAGGGAGGACTTGTTCCTGCAGAACCCTGGGCTACTGAGGGGTGATGCAGAGCCAAGAGGGACAATGCCCACCCATGCAGGGGAGGCAGCCAGCAGCACAAGAGAGTAAAACCCCAGGTCAGCTTTCTTCTGTGCCCCTCACAGGGCTCCTGCTAGCCCATGGCATCCTCACTGTCACTGTGACTGGCCCTGCTTTGCATGTAGGACACTCGACAGAACTTGAAATCCTCGGAGACAATGAGCATCAGGTGTTTTAACATCATAACCCATGCAGGGACATACAGGTGCAAGGCTTGTCAGTGCTGGGTACAGACTGCACGCCTTGAACAAGAGCCTGATGCTAAACCTCATCTCTACACTCACCTTGGAGATTAACCATGACCAGCACCCAGGACTCCTGGGCCATGCAAAGCCAGGAGAGCCACAGGCTGTGTCCAGCGGCACCAGCAAGGTGATGCTGGAGCTGGATCCAGGTCTGGTTCACCTCTGCCCTGTTTGAGGGCAGGACACCAGCCCTTTCCCACACCAGCAGCTCTCTCACTCCTTCCAAGACAGGAAGCTGTGCCTTCACATGCTTTGCAGGTCAGCTGTGCTGAGGGTAAAGCAGTGAGAGGAGTGCTACAAGTGGATAGGATTGAGTCTCCAGTATGAAAGTATCAGCATGTTCACTGTTCTTCTAGGGGTATGTTAGAGTGGACCTGCAGGTCCTGGCAGAAAGGCTGCTGTCCTGTAGCCCAAGAATTATTTAAAGGCTGGATGCAGCTGGAGGGTGAAAGCTGGACATCAGGGGTGCTTCCAGTGGAGGTCTAAGGAGGATGGGGCTAGGTGCATGTGTGAGCAGGACACATGGTTTTTGACACTACTCCTTCTTGGGGGCTCTTGGGGTAAAACCCCCAACACTGGTGAGATCCTGTGCTGCTGGGCAGATATAAACTTCACCAGCCTGTCAGCTCCAGACTCTGGACAGACAAATGGCACATCATTCTTTGGACCAGGTTTGACTTTGCAGCTTGCTTGCTTGATGTTAACATCCCCTGTGCACTGGTGTGTCCTGCTGTGGTGGCCCAGACACACGTGGCAGGTGCTGCTGCTGCAAAGCATGGGGACCTCGTGTGCAGCCAACAGCCCAGTGCCACTGATCCTGGCTACAGGGCTGTGGAAACAGACATTTCCCTGTTGTGACCCTCATCCTGCAGCACCAGTGTGGTTTAGGAGTTACTGGTTACATAAAAGTCATAAAGCCATCAGGCTCCCTGTAAGCAAGGGCAAGGGCTGGGCTCCTCCCAGGGCAACTCATAAATCCTTTTGTGCACATGAGAACATCCACTGAGCTTCACAAGGCCTTTTCATGTTGGGAGTATTCACTCATCCTCCTGGAGAGCCCCTGGCATGTTGGCATCTCACCAGGAACAGCAATGTAACAAGTCACTGGATGGTCACTTGTGCAGGCTGAGCAGAGAGTGACGGGTCACATCACATGTAGTGTGGCACAAAGATGTAGTGACACGGAAACATTTTCAAACAGCAACTGGATCCAGAACAATTCAGGTCAGGAGGGCTGAGGGTGGCCATGGGCAACTCAGGATGGTCTGGGCTATGCTGAAGCCAGCACTGCACAAACTGCATGCCCAGCGTGGGAGGAAAACCAGCCCTCTATGGGGCTAAGGGTCTGCACTGCCTGGGTTCCCCCAGCCCAGGAGTGCTGCAGCTTGGAGCTGGGAGCAAGCAGGGAATACACAGAGGCAGAGGGGACTGAGCAGCTCTGCCTGCAGGACAGAAGGTGTGCTGTGTGCAGGGAGACACTGCTCCCACCCAGCTGTGCCCTGCCTGTGGCCACACCTGGGCACTGAGTGCAGGGGACACAGGCAGGACACTCGGCTGGGTGCTGGGGACGGGTGCTGCAGGGTGGGAGCAGGAGGCACGTGGGACAGCAGCTGCCAAAGAGAAAGGAGGATCTAAGGGATACCCAGGGGGAAAGGGAGTGATCTAAGAGAGGGAAAAAAGGATACCTGTTGCAAGAACATATTGTAAGTTTCTCTGCATGCAAGCCTGCAGAATATCTTCCCATGGGAAAGCATCTTTTTACTGTCTTTTACTCTGTACAAGTTTCTGTAAACAAAATCTCTGATGTGTGTTTCAAGGACATTTGGATTTCTCTGCCTGTCTCCCGATATAGGAAGATGTAGGTTTCTCTTTCAGCCTATGAGGTGAAGGACTGTTACCTCTCTGACATTGTAAGCATTCTGGTATTCTTGTACAGGGCATGAAGAAGTGAGCATCTGAGCTCTGTACCTGGGCACATTATAGCCCAAAGCCTTCTGAACTATGGAGCCATTTTAATAAATCATATTTAGCCTTCTGAAATGATTGTCAAGAGTCCTTTGTTAATGAATGGACCACGGCAATAGATACCCAGTTGCAAAAGAGGCCTCCTCCCAGTGCTGGGATGGCTGATGCTGAGGTGCCCCGAGTGTCACATCCTGGGGTGCAGATCCTTGTTTTGGAAGAGGAAGAAGGTTCTGGGGCAATCACAGGGGCATTAGGATGAGAGGCCAACTCAGTCACCCACCTGGGGCTCTCTGCTCCTCGTAACAGGTGTTGGGAGCCCCTTATCATACCTGTTATATCTCCTCACCCCAACCCAAGGCAGCTGCCACAGGACATGGAATAGTGGGCAGGAGTGTGGGCCACACTGCACTATAACCCTACCCTGCTTGAAGGGGAGAAGGGTAAACAGGGTCCCAGATACAGCCTTTTCTACATGAGAAATATGCTTGTGAAACCGTCTTCTTTTTTTTAACCCTTCTGTCCTGCACTTGCAGCTCAGTGAACTGAGTTGCTTTTTGTGATTTCAGCTTGTGCATGGCCACCCCTGCTTGCAGAGCAGCCATGTCCTTGCACAGACAATCCAGTTCCCAGAGCAGCAGGACTGCTGTGGCTGCCAGCTGCTTACCAGTGTGTCAGCTGAACCAGGTGGCTTTGCCCTGTTCCTTGGTGCTGGGGACCCAGCAGGTTCACAACTTTGAGCCCAGGCTTTGTCTGAAAATGTGTCCCTTCCTCATGACGCTCTGGGTGGGCTGGACATTCACTGCAGAAGTGTTGCCTCAGGGGAAGGAGCAGATGAGAGTGACCAGAAGCTGCTGTGCCATGGACTGCAGCACCTGGAGTGCCCAAGGGACACTGCTGTGTCCCATGGTTGGGGACACTGCTGCCCTTTTGGGAACAGCTGCTATGCTGTAGCCTTCACACCAGCTGGACCCCTCAAAAGCCAAGCCCCCCTTACAAGCACACACTTTCCTAGGGCTGTTTATTGTTTGTACCTAAGACCATTCCAGCAGCCGAGACAAGCCAGCTCCCACAGTGCTGTCCACAGCACATCTGAGACCTCCAGAGGCCAGTGCCCACGTGCTCCTGCTCGTGCTGGGCCTCAGAGACCCCACGGAGCCCCACAGTGCGTGTGAGGGGGCGAGAGAACCCTCCTGGCACCAGAGATCTCAGGAGACGTCCAAAAGAGGAGAGCGGCCTGTCCAGCCCCTCACCGTGTCTGCACTGAGAGGCTGCAGCAGGGCGTGGCAGGACACTGTCTGTCTGTCTGGGACACTGTCTGTCTGTCCGGGACACTGTCTGTCCTGGACACTGTCTGTCTGTCCTGGACACTGTCCGTCTGTCCTGGACACTGTCTGTCTGTCTGGGACACTGTCTGTCCTGGACACTGTCCGTCTGTCCGGGACACTGTCTGTCTGTCCTGGACACGGTCTGTCTGTCCGGGACACTGTCTGTCTGTCCACGATACTGTCCATCTGTCTGGGACACTGTCCGTCTGTCCAGGACACTGTCCGTCTGTCCGGGACACCGCATGCCACAGCTCACACCAGGCTGGGGACAGTGCCTGGGGAGGTCACTGCTGGCTGCAGGGCTCACTGTGCCAGGAGTCCCCTGGTGCCCTGGCCAGCCCTGGCTCTGCACAGGGCCCTGCAGGGGGGGAGGCAGAAGGGTGCCAGGCAGGGCCAGGTGGTTCAGGGCTGGTTCTGAGAGATGATGTCCTGGATGCAGGTGTACAGGAGCATGTACTGGTCCTGCAAGAGAGAAAGGGGGGTCAGTGTCACATTTCTGACAGAGACCTCCAGGTCACAGATTAACCTTGCAGTTTGCTTTAAAAAATCCTAATTAAGAACCATGTTTGATAACAGAGCAGGATTTGCTCTCCCAAGTAGTCCACGATGGTACTGTGCCACCACAGTCACCCAGAAAGGAAGAATCAAGCCTGTTATAACATGTTGGTTTCCCCTTCTTCACCCCCCCGTGGTGGGTCTGAGAGGAACATCCCATCCAAGAGGAGAGGAACAATTTCATTGGGCTTCCTCCAAGTGCCCCAGTGGCTTTTGGATGTGCTGTGGGGTTTGCATCCAAAACAAGAGCAAAGAGCAACTCCAGTGATGCTGCAGGGCATGGAGCTGGAGGTTTGGGGTCTGGCAGTGACCTGGGGCCAGGAGGGAAGACCGCTGGACCAGGAGTTTCCCTTGGTGTAGTCCCAGTGTGCCAGAGTCAGGTGCTGATCAGGGCAGATGCTTGCAGGCTCACAGATGCACAGGAAAATCTGTGTGGGTTTAGCCCAGCTGCATTGTTTGTCTCTTTTTAGGATCACCAAACTGATCCATCAGGTCCAAATGTGGGCTCAGGGGTCCCAAGTCCCCCATGTGTTTGATAGGAGGTCCTGCCCAAATGCCAGGCTGCCCCAAAATGACACCAGGCTACAAACCCAGGACCGAGTAGGCAAGATGTGAGGAAGGCAAACGGGGTTGTACTGAGGGCACAGAGCTGGAGGGCAAGGCCAGCCAGCACATGGTGTGGGTTGGAGTCACATGGCAGTGGACAGGGGGGATTAGGACTTGCAGAGGGGCCCCAGCAGCATTCCCAGCAGCTCGTTAATGCTCTGGCTGAGCCCCAAGTCACGAGGAGCCTCCTCCCCGTGGTGGGGGTTCAGCCTCACCGACGGGCCGGGAATGCCACGGATCACACAATGGCTGAGGCTCCAGGTCACCAGAGCGTGTTTTCCACGAGTCAGGTCTGATTGTGAAATCAGCAGTGACAGCCCAGGGCTCACTTCAGCCCAGGCACACTCAGTGACTGGCCACATGCAAGGGCACATCCCCTGGAACACTCACCACACTGGAGCTGGTGGTGCTTAGCATCCGACAGTTATCCACCAATATCCACCAAAGGTTCATCTTCCCCCTTGCTTCCCCCCCAAAAATCCGATGCCTCCAGCACGACAGAGGCCCACGACCCCACCAGACATGAAGGGGTGCTGGCAAGCCCCCACAGGGGTGGAGGAGGCTGGAGGGCAGCCCTGCTGCTCTGAGGGGAAGCAGCTCCTCTGCTGCCCCCCTTCAGCAGGACAGCAGCGTTTGATGGGCACTTGCTGTGCCTTTATGGGCCAATTGTGTCCCTGCAGGGCCGGGCGCTGCGGGAGCACAAAGCAGCTCTGAAGAGGGGGCAGCCGATGCCTTGCCCTCCTCTGGCTCCCACCACGCACATGGTTCACATTAATTAAGAATGTAATTAGCTTCTTGAAGGAGGCTCTGCAGCTGGGAAGCCTCGGAGACATCTTCCCCTGTTCTGCTGTGCCCTGTGGGGAGTGTTTCCACGGCTCTGCATCAGCTCACTCAGCAGCTGCAGCAACTGAAGCATGTCCAGAGGCATTGGTGCCACAAGCACCCATCAGGGCTGGCACACCAAGGCTGGACTGGCACGGAATGGCCCCATCAGACAGTGCTACAGCCCACAGGGCACCTGCTAACGTGGCACTGTGTCCCATTGTCCCCCTGCCAGGCAGCCCCAGCTGCGACACCAGGCTCTGGGTCTGGGGGATGTAGCAGGAAAGGTACTGGCCAAGGGGCTACCCAGCAGGTTCTGGGTCCCCAGGCTGACAGCCATGCCCCGGAGCCAAGGGTGAGCAAGCAGGTTGTGTAGGGTGACACCAGTGCTCCACTCTGCCTCGAGTACAATGGGAAGAGTGCCCTGATTTACTGTGAGTTCACATGCAATTTGACTGATCTTAACTCAGAGCCGAGGAGATGGAAAACTCTTGCCTGGGAAAAGTCAGTGCCCTCAGCCCTTGGTGGCTGGCAGAGCCACAGGGTGGGGAAGAAGCATGAAGTAAATCCCTGCTGAGGCTGGACAGGCTCCCAGGCAGCAGGGAGCAGGAGTGGGCAGGATGCTGGCAGCTCCAGGCAGGTCAGCACAGACTCTGCTCCACCTGGCCCACCACCCCTTCTCCTTCCCACCTACCAGAGTTGGGGTCATGAGGCAGCAGCTTCTGGCCAGCTGGAGGGTCATGCCATAGATGTCCACAGCTCTCTCAGCTTTCATCTGGTACAACAGGCAATCCAGGGAGATCAGTGTCCCCATCTGGCTCATGTCACCACTGCAGGGGACAGGGGAGGGGTCACTGATGCCAGGCCAGGCTGAGTTGGACCCCTTTGGAAGAGGGCACCAGTCCAAGGAGCCATGTGGGCACTGTGGGACTGTGAGGCCTCTCTGTGTGCAAGCAAGTGAGGATATCAGGGCTGCTCCCAGTATCCCTGCAGCTACCCAGGGATGGCCTGGGCACCTCAGCCTGGGAATGCCTGCTCCATCCGTGCTCCCTCCAGCCCAGCCCTGTCTGTCTTGTCTTCTCCCAGCCCCTGGCAGAGCACTGTGACCTCCCAGGCTCAGAACTTCCCCTGGCTCCCATGGACTGATATCAGCATGCCCCCAGGGCATGGATGGGAAGGCTTTTTGGTACCATGCCAAGGCACTGTGCAGCCTGGGGCTGCCCATGGGTGCAGGTGTAACCCAGGTACCTGCAGTGCAGCAGGAGAGGACCCACTCTCCTCCGGTGGGGCGTGCACTGTCTGACAGCCACCAGCAGCTCCACCAGGCTCTGGACATCAGGCTGCTTCTTGCTGCTCCAGAGGGTGTACAGGAACCTCTGTATCTGCCTCTCCTTTGCTTTCTTCTCCTGTGAGACACAAAGAGCTGACATGGATATTGGGGAGGGATGGCCGAGTTTGGGTGCAGAGGAGCCCCAGTTCTCCCACTTTTAGGCTCTCTGAGGCTTCCCTGAGCTTTCTGCCATCTTCTGTAAAGCTGTCCAGGCATCTCTGCAGGGACACTGCCCACCACCCACACTGCAGGTATGATGACTCTGGCAACCTGCTCTCCTTCCCCACGGCACCCTGACTTGCTCCTGGAGAGGGAACTGAGAACTGTGTGGGCCATTTCAGGGGGGTCAGACAGACCTATCAGCAAAGGGTGGGGCAAGCCCCCAGGGCCTCTCCCATGTCTCTCCTGTGTCCACTCAGTTCTGGGTGTTGCAATCCAGACTCACTCCTGCATTTGTGGACTGCTGGCACTGTGCTCTTGCAGCCTGGAGAAGTCCCACAGACCCTTCAGCCACTACAGATCCCTACAGACCCACCCCCACACCAGGAGCCAGGAGAGCCCCATGCACACACACATGTTTCAGTTTGAGCTGGGTACATCTCCATCCCGAGACAAGCTTCTCTGTGTCACACTGGATGGTCAGCATCTTCGTGCAGAGTGAGTCTCCTTCCAGGGGCCAGCACACCTCACCTGGCACCTGTGTGCAACAAGAAATTTGGCTTTCTGTTGATGGTCACTGTCTGTCATATCAGTCACCATCTTTGGGGTCTGTGGCGGGGCTGGACCAAGAGCACTCCCAGCATCTCTCCATGTCAGTTCATCCCCCACCTAAAACCTGAGGGAGCTCCAGGAACACCAGCAGGTTCAGCCAGCTGATCTGGGAACCCAGAGCTCTGAGCTGGAATCTGCTCAGCCAGTGTCTACACCCTGGCTGGGCAGAGCAGGAGCTGCTGCCCTTGGTCCCACACAGATGCAGCTGGAAGGGCACCAGCTGAGTCCAGGCAGGGGGGCAGACAGAACCTGTCTCCCAGGACAAGCTGTGGGAGCACCTGGACACAGGAAAGGTCCAGCTTTAGCCAAGCTGGATCTGCACCCAGGACTCAGGAGGCAGTGAAGAGTTTCGAGAGCTCTGCTAGTTCCAACTCCACTGAACAGGTTCCCACTCTGCCATGCCACAGGTGGGCACAGTGCCTTACCTCCCCCTTCTCCTGCCATGGGAGAAGTGTTAGGATTGTGTGGACATCCTGTTCCCACACCAGGGTCCAGAAATCCTCCATGGTCAGCTTGTCAGGGCCGTAGACAGCCAGGTAGTCCCTGCTGGAGCTGCAGCCCTGGGTGGGGAATAAGAATGTTACTCTCCTGCTGGAGAGGGTGCTCTGCTGGCTCAGGTGGCTGCAGGAATGACCAGGAAGAGAAGAGAGCTCAGCAGGTCAGGAGGCAAGGAGAGAAGAGAAAGCACCAAGGGAGGCAAGTGAGGACAGCCCAAACTGGGCAGGCAAGGGAAGGGATGTCCTCAGTCCCTGCAGTCCCCTCTTCTCCACGCAGGATCACAGTGACAGGGACCAGTGGAGCAGTGCAGGAGCACAGCCAGGATGGGGGACCCAGGGTGGGCATTGCTGCTGGGGGTGAGACTCACCGGGACACGCCACACCTGCAGCAGTCCTGAGAAAGGGCCCTGCTCCAGCAGGGAAAACTTCACTCTGGAGCGATCATCTGCAAAGTAAGTGGGAGCTGCAGGGATTCTGGGCAGTCTTGAGCTCAAACAGGTTTTGCTGTTGCTATGAACATATTATAAGTTTCTCTGTGTGTAAGCCTTCTGGTCATTTTCCCATGGGAGAACATCCTTTTGCTGTTCTTTTACTCTGTATAAGCTTTCTGTAAACAAGATATCTGGTCTTCTTCAAGGACATTTTACAATTCCTCAGCTCTCCTCCTTGAGAGTGGGAGAAGGAGCTGAAAGACTGTAATCTTTCTGATATTGTAAGCATTCAGGACATTGCCTGAATGAAGCAGCAGCAGGAGCATGGAGAATGCTCTCTGCTGAGCAGATATAGAAAAATACTAGAATTATGGAGTCATTTTAATAAATCATATTAGCCTTCTGATATTACTGTCAAGAGTCCTTTCTTCAATGTATGGACCACAACGATATTTTGCAGATTGACTGTCACAAAAATCCAATCCTTCCTTCACCATTTCTTGGCAAAGGCACTCCCTTCTGCAGTGCTCATCTCCAGCCTGTGGATGTTGACTCCCAAAAGACAGATCTCTGTCCCAGGCTCCTGTAGTGCAGGTCACTCAGTGTCTGAGCCAATGGAGATCTGCCTCTCTCCAAGGATGGAGAGCCTGGGGGTCCTCTGGGCCTCTGCTCCAGTGTTTGACCAGCTTCATGGAAATTCACTATTCCTTCTACTGAGCTGGATTACCCTCCCAAATCACCCCCTTGTCTCTTGTCTCTCCATAGCACACCTCTGAGAAGACTCCATGTCTTCCCTGTGCCTTCCCACAGGTAGCTGAAAACAGCAATAAGATCTCCCCTCTCCTTCTCCAGGCTGAGGAAATCTACCTATCCCAGTCCCAAGCACCACGTGCTCCATCCCAAACACCTTGGCAACCTTCTGGGGGAGTCACCAAAGTCTCAAAATACTTTCTTATGCTGTGGACTACAGTCCCTGGTCCAGCCTGGCTCCACGCAGGAGGAAAAGGAACAGGAAGGAAGAGGATGCAAGGTGTCACAGAACTTACACGGCAGGATGCTGGAGGAGGGCCGTGTCTGCTGGCTGCCTGAAGATGGTGATGCAGAGCTGGCTTCTTCCTTGACAACTTCCAGGAGGGCCTGCAGGGTGAGAGAGAGTGGAGGAGGCAGTGAGGGGGAAGGGTCAGGAGCAGGAGGAACCAGAGCCTCCTGAGCACACCTGGACTGGCAGAGGGGAGTCATGGCTGCACAGGCAGAAGCCTGAGCAGGGGTGCCACGAGACCAGCTCTGCAGTGGGCTGCCAGGGCTGTGCCATGCTGGCAGGAGAGGGCTGCTGCTGTCCAGGCAGGGACCTGGGAAGCAGTGGGTGGTGGACAGACCCTGAGCAGTGCAGAATGCATGAGGGAGCTGTGTGCCTAGGCATGCAATGCCATGGAGAGGGGACACTGCCAGAACACCCAGGAAACTGGGGCATGGGGCCCACTCAGGAGCCACTTACAGGGTGTCCTCCAGCCCGAGCACGTTCAATCACTCCCCAGGCCCCCTCAGCACACACAGCCATGGCAGCACTCCCTGCACCTGCCCAGGACAGCTCTCACCTCATACTCCCTCAGGAAGCCCATGTGGGACTTGGCTGCCTTCTGGGCATAGTGCTGGGCAAAGCTCTTCAGTGGGATGGGGCAGGACCTGGGGAGAGAGCCAGGGCATAAGGGTGAGCTGAGCTCATTGAGCAGCACCCAGGCTGTGTCTGCAGCAGGTGGACAGGGCTGTGAGCAGACCTTCACTCCTCCCAGCCCAGCTCTGGCCCGTGACAACCTGCTCTCCCCTAGACAGAGGCAGGTCTCAGGGGTGACACAGCCCAGGGCTCATTCCCAAGAGGCAGCAAGGGCAAGGACATCCTGTTCTCCATGATGGAGGAGACAATCTGACCACAAAGACAAGTGCATGACCTCCAGATGTAACCCCAAGACAATGAGATAGGTGGTCACAGCCATGCCCAGCTGGACCCTGCTCCCTCCTCTTGGCCTCCATTAGGAGGGATGTCCCAAGGTTACCCAGCTGCCACGAGCCTCTCCAGCTTGTACATATCTCTAGGGCATGCCTGTGGGCTGGGAAGCCAGAGGCTGAGGGAAATGCCTTCCCCAGGATAGCTCTGCAGATCTCTGCTGTTGGTGTACCTGGGAGACTGCCCTGTGTTCTGTGCTGGGCACCCCTTGCTGCAGGGAACAACCACTCACAGCACCAGGTGGGATGGCTGGCTGGGCTTCCCTGTCCTTCTCTTGGAGCCAAGGCTTGCAGGGAGGGGTTGTGCATCAGGGTGGGCAGAGTGGCAAAGCACAGCAAGGCCTTACCTCTCTGTTCCTGATAAATCCAAGAGAGGTTCCTCCAAGATCTTGTCCAGAATACAGCTGTGCAGGAAAATGTACTGGGACTGGAAGGCAAAGGCACACAGCAACACAGACTATCACACTGCAGAGACAGCATGAGAGGGTGGGTATGGTCTCTCTCCTGAAGGGCAGTTCTGACACCTTGTCCCAGCCCCAAGGACTGGAGATAGGGCACAGACT
The DNA here is from genome assembly GCA_013399835.1 of Leptocoma aspasia. Lineage (NCBI taxonomy): Eukaryota > Metazoa > Chordata > Aves > Passeriformes > Nectariniidae > Leptocoma > Leptocoma aspasia. The sequence continues at coordinate 39,063 of VXAX01005844.1, read as the reverse complement.
GTGGAGCATCACAGACCAACAACATGGTGTGAGTTAAGAATTGCCTGCAAAGGGCCTGATCCCGTTCCTCAGTGCTCCAGGGTGTTTCTGAGCCTCCTGGGAGGTCTCTGAGACTCTGGATGTTGCTGTTGTGGGTCTAGCAGGGCATGAAGCAGCTGAAGACCCCCCCCAGCAATTTCCACTCCAGCTGAGCTGCTGCTTTCAGCAGCAGGATGACACAGTGACAGGCTGAGGACCAGCCTGGGGGTGCTGGGGCTGGCCAGCCAGCTCATCCAACTGCCAGCCCTGTGAACTTCACTGGAAAGAAATGAGGGGCCAGGGGAAAGAGGGAGCAGAGATCTCACCAGCGTCTGAATCATCAGGTACCGGTTCATCCGCAAGGCGTAAACAACACCGAAAATGTCCACCACCTTCTCCTGCCTCATCTGCTGCAGCAGCCAGTCCAGGGCAATGAAGGTGCCAGTGCGGCCCACGCCAGCACTGAGAGCACAGACAGCAAGGGTTAAACAAGGCCTGGCACCACAGCCCATGGGCTCCCTCCTGCTACTGGCCATGCTCCCAAGGGCTGCTCCCTGGGCACGGCCCGAGCACACCCAGGCACTGGTCCCAGCAGGGTGTGGGGCTGAGGAGCCATTCAGGCTGCCCTGGCTTGGTGCTGACCATCTCCCCCTGCCCCACACCCTGGGGCTGGGGGCAGGCTGCCAGCTGTACTCCTCAACACCCGAGCAGGAGACCCCACAGAGCAGCTGTGCCTCCTGGGCACTGCCTTCCCTCACAGTTTGTGCCTGAGCAGGACCCTCATCCCCCCCCCACCATCCTGTGGGGCAGAGCCTCACCTGCAGTGCACGAGGGTTGGCCCTGCACCCTTGGTGCTCTGGATGTGCTCCTGGACCAGCTCCCGGAAGGTCATGATGGACGTGGTGGACTCGGGGATGCCGTGGTCGGGCCACGCCGTGTAGTGCAGGTGGGACACAAAGCGCTCTGCCTGCAGACCCTCCTGCACAGGGGATTGGGGATGGGTGTGCAGCCCCCCGAGGCAGGCTCACACCCCTGACAGCACCTGGGGACTTGGGGACACCTGGCTCAGCTGCAGGGAACAGCCAGCGTTAGGTCTGCACTGCCTGGTGGCTTCTGCTCCTCCATCCTGCCCCACAGGCCCCTGCCACGCTGGGACACGTGGAGGTGGGAGGGAGGACATCTGCCTTTGACTGCCAGGGAACATGGCCTGGAAAGCACGGGCTGTGCCAGTGCAGGGACATGGAAACGAGAGAGCAAGGGTGGAGAGCAGCATGGCGCATGCTGGACACCCCTGTGTCACCCACCTGAAGGGGCAGATTGCTCCTCAGGGCTTGGGTCTTCTCTGAGCCCCAGAAATGGCAGGGAAAGGTGCCACCACTGCTGAGGAGAAATGCCAGTGCCTACCCCAAACCCCTGACAGGTGCCCACATCCCCTGGCTGAACTCACGTGCCACAGCTTGAACTCCCGTGTGGTCCACTCCTCAGAGCTGCTCTGCATCAGCAGCTGGACCTGCACCTGCCCGTAGGACACTGGGGCAGATTCTGATGGCCAGTAATGATCACACAGGACCTAGAGCAGGACAGGCTCCCAGTGAGGGACCAGGTGATCTGCCTCCCAGGGAGCATCTACAGAGCAGCAGCTGTGAGGGGAGCCAGGACAGGTCTTGAGGAGCAGGCAAGGGGTGTTTCCCCTTCCCACTGGGAGCCTTGTACAGCTCTCCCTCATAGTCTCTTCATTTGGATCTCAGCCTTCTCCAGAAAAAAGGACCTGTGTGGGTCTCATCATCCCTGGAGACTGGAGGAACAGTCCCTGTGAGGCGGCTCACCCAGAGGACATGGCAATTTCAGATTCTGCACAAATAACTGAGGGTGATGGGCATGATCCTAGCTAAGCTCCTGCCCCAAGCTAAGGCTGAGCTGTACAGATCAGCCTCTCTTCCCCAAAACTGTCAGGGAAACTGTGTGGGCTGTGCTCATCCTGGAGCCATATCAGAGTAGGGGTTTTGTGGAGGACACAGCCCTGGGCTCAGCTCACACCACCAGGGCTGGGCTGGGCTGGGGCTGGCACCAACCTACCCGCCCATTCTCCATGCACACTGTCAGCATGATGATATTGCAGACGTTCTGCTCCCACACCAGCCTCCAGAAGTCCTCTATGGTTTTCTTTAGGGGCCCCTGGGTGGCAATGAACTCTTGCTGGGATGTGTAGCCCTGATCAAGAGGCAGATAAGAGCAAGACGAGTTAGCAGGTTGCCAAGGCAGGTGGGACCTGCCCTGGGACCAGTCAACCTGGGTGGCTGGGTTGCTAGAGGTGGGTGACTATCCCTGGAGAGGAGCACTGGTTTTGTGGTAGAAGGAGAAATTCCTTTAGCCTGAACTGTTGCCCTTAGCCCACAAGGGCAAAGTTCCCAGGCAGCTGATCTCAGAAGCAGCTGATTTCACAGGAAGCATGAGCTGCCCAGCATATGCTTTCTACATATCTGGCATAAAGTGACCCACAGCATTTCCCTCCAAGCAGTTCCTCATTCAGTCTAACCAGAGAAAGACAGATCTGGGTCATCCCTGTGCTTCCCCTTCACTGCTGAGGGCAGGATGAGCATGCAAGGTCTCAGGGTGTTTCTTTGCCCTTGGACACACACAAGCCCCACAGATCCACACAACAGCACATGCATGCAGTGTGCCCTGCCTGTTACCTGGGAACACCTCCCACATGGGGGATGAAGGCACAGCTCCAGGATTGTTCAAATGCAGCTGCACAGACCAGAAGGAAAAAGAGCAGGTAGAGAGACAGGGCAGTAAGCTGGGAGGTGATGGAAGAGGATAGACACTCCACGAGAAGAAAGCAGAGAGACTTGCCAGTCTTGCCACGCTCACACCTGCATCACAGCATTTGCCATCTCACAGGCTCCATCAATGCCTGCTAAAGGGCAGCCACACATCTCCACCTTCCCCCCAGCTTCTCACTGGCTCGTGCCAGCTGTGCCTTCATCAGCATATCTCACGCCCACCAGCCCTCACAGAAGGGGACACTCTGCCTCAACCCAGGCAGAGTTTCTGTGACAGTGTCCTGTGGCCATTTCTCGGTGGGGAAGGCAAGTGGGCACTCACAGGCATGAAGTTGGCATTGATGTAGTCTGAGTGTGGATCCTGCCCCAGTTGGCTCAGCTTGACACGAGAGTGATCATCTAAAAGAGACCACATGCAGGTGAGCCCCAAGGCAGTCCTTCACCAGGACATGGCCACCTGGGTAACCCTGTGGGAGAAGCCTCAGCAGCTCCAGCAGGGAGGCTCTGTGCTCTGCCAGGCACCTTCTCCCTGCAGAGGTGAGCACTGCCTGCCAGCTGGGCTAGCAGGGGACTGGAAAACAGAACTGGGGTCATGAGGCCCGTCAGTGAAGCTCCTGGACACCCTCTGGGCTCCTGGTGGGACCCATCCTGAGCTGGGCTCACCCAGCCTGCTGGAGGAGCTGGGGAGGACAGTGGCTCAGCCCTGCCTCAACCATTAAGCCATGAGTCTCCAGCAGGAAAATGGAAACTGAGGTCCATTTCAAGAGTCCTCCTGTTCCCAGGAAAGGAGCCAGGCACTGACCCTGGCAGCGATGCAAGGTGAGCCTGTCCTTAAACATTGCCCTGTGAGCTCCCACCCTGGATGCTGGGAGAGAAGGGAGGAGACAGCACTTACAGGGCAACACATGGGGATATCTGTTCTTGGAGACATTTGCTGGCAGCTCAGCCTCCACCTTCGACTGCTCCTTCCCAACTTCCTTCAGCTCCTGTAAGGGAAAAGATAAGCACAAACATTCCTCTGGAGAGCTCCTGGTCAGCTCAGCTCCCTGCTCATGGCCAGTGGCTCTGTCTGGAGGGTAAAGAGGATTACCCTCACACAGAGAACTCCTCCACTCCTCCCTCACATGGCCTGTGCACTCTGAGCCATGGTGGCTTTTCCCACTGCCTTTTCCAACAGCACAGTTCATATTTAAAAGAAAAGCCCAAGAACAAGTACTGGGGGAAAAAGCCTCGGAAATCTACCACAAAGCTCAGAGGATTTTCTGCTGAGCAAACAGAAATATCTTGTGCTACATCTGCTTCTGCCCCTGTCTTCACTCAAGAAGCCAGAAAAGGGTGATCTAGGGAGGGTTTGAAATTGCTGATGGGAATTTGAAGATGCTGCAGCAGAACAGTCCAGAGGCTGCAGATGTTGGCAGTGGGAGCCAGGGAAGGCAGCCCAAGGTGAAGCTCACAGCCTGACCCTGGAGGTCTGAGAGTGCTCCTTGACCCGCCCCCTGGCTGCAGGCTCTTTTCTAACACTGTCAGGGTGATTCTCATCACCACCCCTCTCACCTTCACCTCCAGTCAGGGCTGGGGCACTCTGCTCTGTGCTAGTTCACCTCACACCACATATGTTCTGACCAGAACTTGAACAAAACAGGTTTTGAGCAAAGGAATTGCTTATCACTTGGTCCATCCAATCTCTGGCCTCCAAGGCTGCTTCACAGGGTGGCTGGGTTGCTAGAGGTGGGTGACTGTAGCAGTGTGCTCCCTGTTGATGGGGTGACTAAATTACAAGAGAATTTTCAAATGCTCTTTGTCTGCCAAGTAAGGCAAAGGCACTAGAAAGTTCTCCCCAAATTTGGTACAGGGACACCTCATAGGACCTTTCGGACTTCACCTCAAACTTGGGGCTGTTCAATTGGACTGAAGCCAAAAGGTCCCGCCTGGGTAATTAGGTACCAAAAGGTCAGAACAAAAGATTTAATTGCTTTTGTGGCATGTCTTAGCAGGGCAAGGACTTCTTGCAATTGGCATGGCTTTCCTCTGTACAAGAGTTTGTTATTTTGTTTCTTATTAAACCCTTTTTGTTTCAAACACTGCCACAAGAGACTCACGCTCATTTTTAAGCCATCTGGGTGGCTGGGCTATCGGGGGATGAAGGGATTGGTGAGAGTTTATAACACCTTGGCCCTCACCAAACCCCTTCAGGTGACCATCCCTGGAGAGGAGCACTCCATATTGGACACCCAACAGCACGAGCCATGGAGCGGAGAAACCAAGTGTCATCTCTAGGAGGGGTCTCATCTCACCTCAAACTCCTGGAAAAAAGCGTGGTTAGCACTTGCTCTCTTCATCTCGTAGTACTGCTTGAAGTTCCGAAGGGGAACCGGCCGGTGCACGTTTCTGCAGGAAATGGAGTCCAGAGGAAAACTTGCCTTAGTTACTGGGGGCCTGGCCAGCCAGCCAGGTGCCACTGAGACAGCCCTGCTGCAACACCTGGATGCACACAGGGATGGTTTATAGCCCACCTCACTGCCCAGGGAAGTGGGTCCAACAGTTTAAATATTGGGAGGGATTTCAAGGTGATGAGAATATTCTCCTGCTGCAGAAACTCACAGAGGAGGTGTAGACAATGCATTGACTTGGAATGGAGCTGGGCAATAAATACTGCACTTGGGAAAGACTGATTTATAAAATATCTGAGGAGAGGAGACAGTTGGATTTTTCCTGAGTCAAAGCAAAAGGAAGAAGGTAAAGGACAGTGGGAGCAGCAGTGGGGCCATACAGAGGGCAGACTCCAGCACTCACCTCAAGCTGTAGGTCACCATTTCCTGGGGTGGGCTGTTCTTCTTGGTTCTAGAATCAAAGCACAGGAGCTGTTACTTTTGCCTGCAGTGCAGAGATTGATGCCATGAGGTATTGTGTACCACTGGCAGGCACACTGCCTTGCACACCTGTAGGGTTTTGTGACTTAACTGCACATGGGCAGCTCCTCTCTCCCCTCTGCCTTTGGCTGCTGAGCTTGCCAGGCACAATTCCACTGGCCCACATGCTAGTTTGTCTAAGCCTCTTTTTACACCCTCTCCCTGCTCTCCTCCAGGCTTGGCACTGAAGGTTGGGTATATCAGCCTGCACTCAACAGGTAAGATATGGCTCATCTCACCTCTTTGCTTTGAGCTGTTTCCAGTAAACCAAAGCAAAAACAGCTGCAAGTGTCAGAAGAAATCCCACAATGATTCCAGCAATTATTGGCATTGAGAGTGGAGCTGCATCTGCACTGGATCCCGCAGCTGGAATTAAAAGGAGAGAGTATAGAGAGAAGAATCAGTAAAAAAGTTTTTTATTACGAGGGTGGTGAGGCCCTGGCACAGATTACCCAGAGAAGCTGTGGCTGCCCCATCCCTGGAAGTGTCCAAGGCCAGGCTGGATGGGGCTTGGAGCAACCTGGGCTAGTGGAAGGTGTCCCTGCCCATGGCAGGGGGTGGAACTATATGAACTTTAAGGTCCCTTCCAACCCAAATCATTTTATAATTCTATGATATATGGCTGCATTTATTCTATTTATTGTATTTACTGTAGCCTGTGAGCTCCCTCTGGCTGTTCATTATGTCTAACCTACACAGCCAGGTGGGGAAGATGCTGCTCTCCAGCTTACCTGAGAACATGGTGAATGTCACAGCAGGGGCTACTGGGTCATATTTGGTGAAGGCAGCAATGCTGAACCTAAAGGCAAAACAGAGTCCTGTGTCAGGGACAGCCTGAGCTGAGCACAGCACCCAGAACCCAGCAGGCAGGACCCAGAGGAACAGGACTGCTGCCTGGAAAAAGCTGGTTTTCTGTTATGGATTTAGGGGATGTGTGGAAATGGTCTTTCCTCCCTTTTCTGCCTCTTGGACAAGTTTGTTCCATGTGGGAAAGCATGAGAAATTGTTCAGAAAGCACAAATGGTAAGCAGCTCTCCTCCAAAGGGGTTATCTGTAGAGAAAGGTAGTGGCTGGACTCTTATAGGACACAAAAAGTTAAAAACACATAGTTCATGTCAGCTGGTTGACAGGGTTGACAGGGAAGAGCTGAGCCCTGTTTGCCATAGAGGCATTTCAGCTGGAAGGGCTGAGCCCTGACCCAGACCCTTCCCTGCACACACACAGGAGGGGCAGCAGGCACACCAATGCCCACAGCTCTCTGCAGAGCTGACTTTCCTTCTGAGCACGTGACTTGGAAGGGCCCCTTCTTGTGTCCTAAAGCTTTTAAAGGTAGCACTGGATTTTAGCAGCCAAGAGTTTGCTGAGTGTGTGGGTCCCCTCTGGCAGCACCCCACACCTGGCTGCCAGGGCACAGACCTCCTCTGAGAAGTGAGCCTGCAGATGCCATGGCATGAAAGATGAGGGCTTGTGGATAAATAACTCACTGAAAGACAGGAAACAAGAACAGAAATTCTGAGTGGGAATGAGCTGTCAGCTTTTCATCATCCCAATAATCATTAACTCAGCAGCACAGTCTACTGTGGATATTTAGGTCGGATATTTAGGCTGAGTGTTCCATGTACTGAGGATATTTAGGCTGGATATTTAAGATATTTAGGTCAGATATTTAGGCTATTTAGGTCAAATGCTGTTTGTACTGAGAACATTTAAGTTGCTTAGGGCAGCCAAACTTAAAGAAAGCTGTGGTGTAAAAGTAAGGAAGCTGTGGTGTAAAAGTACCTTCTAGTCCTGAATAACTGGACAGTTCAGTACATGTTATTGACTCATGTTATTGGATCATGGCAGGTGGACTAAGGACTGGGCCTGATGTCCCTCAATAAGCTGCTCCCCTGTGGGAGGTCCCTGTTGGAGTGAAAACTCCAGGTGGGTGGGGCAGGTAGAGAGCCTGTGCTTGGCTCATCAGTGCCTGGTGTGACTGTGCTGTTGTTGAAGTCCCCTCGAGGCTGCTGACAGACCTTAGTCTGAGGCCTCTGCCCTGCTGCTCCCTCTCCATCCCCAGCTGACCCCTCTCTGTCCCTCCAGAGCTGAGGCTGAGGGGTGAACCAGCAAGTCCTGCCCTGCCCCACCTGAGGGTGAGGTGTGAGCAATACAGAACAGACAGATCTGATGGGTGATCAGTCTCCAAGCTTCTGAAACCTCCTGAGATCCCCATGCCAGCCCAGGGACTTGGGGATGGACATGAGATGGACACGGGACGGAAGTGCACTGTCAGCCATTCTCCTGTGACACAGGATAACACAGCACACCAGAATTGTTCTCTGCTCTTGATGACCCCACTCTGGCTGGAATTTCCAAGGCAATGGCTCTCTGGGAACGCCCATTTTTTTCCCCTGGGAAAAACAGCCATTTCCCACCCCCTGGGTGTTATCACCAATCTGGGCCAGTGCTGCCCTAACCAGCAGCTCAAGAGCCCCTGTTTGGCACAGGTGTGAATATAAAACAACTCAGGAAGAATTAGTTAAAGTTTCCATGTCTGCACATAGGAACAGTAGTGAGAGGCAGGCAGGCAGGAAGGCAGGCGGGAAGGCAGGCGGGAAGGAAGGCAGGAAGGAAGGAAGGAAGGAGGAAGGAAGGAAGGAAGGAAGGAAGGAAGGAAGGAAGGAAGGAAGGGCCAGCAGGTCCAACCCCAACACCCACTCACCACAAAACTTATGGGCAGATTTAACTCTCCCTTTATTCCCAGTGGAAAGGGAAGCTCTCTTATGCACACACTCTCCCATGGACTTTCATTCTACTTTCCTAATGCTTTCAATGGCTTTATCACCATCAGCCATCCTTGCTGCAAGTTTCTTTAAAGTGAAATGGGATAACCTTCCAGACTCTGGGAGATCAGAGAAATGCCTGTGGATGTGGTCCCCATTTGATGAAACTGTGAGCTGCTACATTAACAGGACAGACTAAAGATACCATTCTTTGTTAGCAGTGGAAAACCTGCTTTTCCATCAGCAGTTTTAAAGGTACCGTACAAGAAAACATGTACCTGCATGTTGCTGGATTCTATTTACTGTCAAATAAGAGTCTGAACTTATGACTGTTGGGATCCATGTGTGTGTCTCATGGGGAACTTGGACCTTAGCCTGAGTGTTTGCAAATCCCAACCTCTGGACCCCCCACAGAGTAGGCACCACTCAAACTGTTTCCAAACCAGTTTCATTTTTACACCCTCTGCACATGGTTCTGAGTCACAAATGAAGGTCCTACAAATAACAGCATCTGTTTTAGTTCCTATCCTGGGGCTGGACATCTGCTTAGCTCCCAAGACTACACACACCACCCTTGGCAGCCTCAGCTTTCCCTCTCCCTGCCCACTACGCTGCCTGATATTCCCTGCATCCAGCCCTGCCTTCCTCAAATGCTGCTTGGAGGAGAACCCTTGGGGTCTACTGCTGGGGATTTGGGGCTGTGAGGGTGAGGTGACATCCAGGGAGCTGGTGGCATTCTTGCAGGGACACACGCAGTCCTTTTTCTCCTCCAGCCCCTGCCCCTCAGGAGGAATGCTGACATCTCTCACCTGTACTGCTCATTGGCTTTCAGCTTCCCATTGCAGGTTGCCCTGGACTGGCCACACTCCTCTGTTCCCACTGGCACCCGCCAGGTTTCAGGGGAGCTCCTCTGATGGAAGGGGTTGGGGATGAGCACTGCCAGGTAGGAGTCCTCTGTCCCGTAATAGTGGTCGTACCACGTGCTGGACATGATCTCCTGGGTGGGCCTCAGCACTGCAGGGGAACGTGCAAGGTGGCAGTGGCAGTCCCAAAGTGACGTCCAGGGGTCCTGCTGCCCTCCAGGGAGCCACCACAGATGGGGACACGCAGGGACACTTACGTGACTCGTTGGTGGTAGCAATGACACCGTAGTACTGGATCTGGCCGTTCTCCTCACTGAACAGGTCGGGTGAAATGATGACCGTGGCACTGGCCTCCACTGGGAACACGTCTGCACGCAGGGGCGGGGGCAGGGCTGGAAGAGGAACCAGCAGGCACAGCATCTGTTAGTCTCATTTTTCAGCCTTCTGATGTTTTTATTCTTGTGATGGAGTTTCTCACACTGCTTTTTGTAAATATGCACATGTTTTTCTAACTGTTTTTTTGTTTTTCATTCTTTCTCCTGGGAGGAGAAAGGTTTGATGGACTTTGTTATTGACTAGAGTAGTTGGAGAAGATCTAACTTCACCTTCCAATTGACAGTCGTTCCCAAAACCCTATATAATGTAAAAACCAAAATAAAGTTTGCTTCTTCTTTGCCTTCTCTCAACTGTGTCTCTGCGTTTCGTGTTGCATGCTAGAGTGACACAGTATTCTAGCGTGTCCCTACTCCCAGACCCCCCTTTGCTCAGCCTGCAACTGGTCCCAGCAGCACAGCCAGAGCCCCACTCCACTGCAGGTGTCCCTGCAGGGCAGTGCCACCATGTCCCAGCAGCACAGCCAGAGCCCCACCCCACTGCAGGGCAGTGCCACCACGTGGGGCTCACAGGCACCCCAAAGAGCCCCCGCCTCTGACCAGCCACACTGGGTGTTTTCTCCTGGGGTCTGTGGCAAGGCTGTGGTGTTGGGAAGGATGAAATAGGAAAGCCTTATAAATATGACTGTTTAGACCTTGAGAATATGAAACATATAAGTGAAATAGAATTGAAAGCAAGTTTTGATGTCTGAGATGCCCAGCCTCTGTTACTGAACAACAGAGAAACAATGGTGTGGCCAGCTGAAGGTAACCCCCTTTTGATTAAACAATGCCCTTCTTCTTACCAAGAGTCCATGGGTCAGAGCAGACCCTACCAGCTTGGCAAGAGGGGTCCAAAGAGTAGTTTTTAAGGTTTAAAATATAACATAGTATGGTAATGTGATTATTCTTATAGGCTATATGTAAATGCTATAGGATTTGTATATTGTACTACATTGGTTAGTGTAAATTAGAATATTCAGTGTAGAAGATTTAAAGCATTGTAATGGGAACTTCACTCTCTTACTTTTACTCTCTTACTTTTACACTCTTATTCTTACTCCTTGCTTTTAACTCTTTTCACTCTGTCTCTGGGTCCTGCTCCGAGCTGTGACTGGCAGCTCTCAGCAGGGCCCCTATACCCACACCCTGTGTAATAAACTGCATGCTCCAAGATCAGCACTGACTCCAGAGATCTCTCATCTCCGTTTGTCCCATCACTGACCATCCACATAACCACACTGTGGGAAAGGGGACTCACGCTCCACTGCTGTGCTGCAGAGCAGAGTCACAGCCTGGCTCCTCAGTGCGTTCATGCCCACGGTGCTCACAACGATTTGATAGGAGGAGTTTGGCTCCAGCCCCTCCAAACTGGCCTCGCTTGAAGGGATGTTCATGGTATGCCTAGAGGTGGGGGGTCCTTCAGAAAGTCTCTCTGTCACCACCTCATAAACCTCCACATCTCCAGGAGAGCTTGTCCAGTTCAAGTAAAGGCTCCTGGACTCTGGTAGGCACTGCAGATCCTTCACTGGATTTGGCTCTGCAAAGGAGATAGGGCAGGCTCTGGACTCACTGGATCAGAGAAATCCCAACCTCTGCCCCTGTCAGCATCTGCTCCCGAGGCCACTGAGATGAGCAGAGCCAGACACTTGCAGCCTGGGAGCCTGCTGTGCCATAGGCCAGTGTGAATGGGCAGGGCCTGAGCTCACATCTTACAGGAGACATCGACCACTGGAGACCTGCAAAGTCTGCTCTGCTTCACAGGTAGCCAGGAGATCTCTGTGGTGGGGCTAGCTTAGGGAGCCAATGGCTACCAGAGGATCACCTTGCTGGCTCTCCCTATCTCCCACCACAAGACTTCCCGTGCCTCTGTTGACACTCAGGGGTCGATCCAGCCTTGAGGCCACCCAGGTGTTTCTCCCTCTTCCAGCCTGCCCCGCTCCCTCCCCATGGCAGCGTGTACCCACCCACGGGCACTGCCAAGGGCTTGGTGCTGCTCCAGTATGGCCCAGCCACGCAGCTCAAGGACACAGAGTAGTTCCTGCCCGGGATCAGCCCCTGGAGGTGGTGCTGGACTTGTCCTCTGCCCAGGGAGTGCCGCCAGGGCAGTGAGCTGTTCCGGGGGTCCCGCAGCCACAGCTGGCAGTCATCCTGCTGGCCAGAGACACTGCCCCAGGAGATCAGCATCGTGTTGTTCCCTTCAGCCACCGCCGAGAGATTCTGGGGAACTGAGGGGGCTACAACAAAAGCCACACCAGAACAGTTACTGGTATGCATGTGCTCTCTTCTATTCTACAGAGACACAAATAGGAGATGAGTGACACAAGGAGACTCCACATGTTCAGTGATAACATTCCTGCAGCTGCTATTTGCCAGAAATGACCTTTAAATGGCAGCTGAAGGATGTACAGAGTGAGGAGCTTGAGGAGACAGATTCTTCTGCCTGCTAATTAGCAAGTTTCATTAGAGACCTGCCCGAAGGGCTCCGCACATGACTCCCTGCACCCTACCAGGGGATGACTGAGCGTGGGAGCAGGGACCGCTGGATTCCCCAAGCAAAGTGCAGGGACTGTGGGGACAAGCACATGAAAAGGCTTATTGTGCTTATCTGCATTTCCACATTCCATAAAAAGAAAAAAAAGCCCATCCTCCCCTTATACCCCATGCCAGCAATTCTCTGAGTGCCTGGAAAAAAAAGGCAGCAGGAATGGTGGGGTGTCCCCCCTGGCTGTGAGGCCTCATGGTCCCCCAGGCTGTGGGTGTCATCTACCAGAGCAGCACTGCTGCCATGGGATCCTGTGCTCTTGTTCAGTCACTCGTGCCTGGAGGAGCCAGACTTCAACCAGTGGGACCATGGGCTGCAGGCTGCCTCCTGAAACAGCACTCGTGGCTGCCAGGCCCTCCCACAGGCAGCAGGACTGCCCTGCCCAACTCTCCCATCCACCAGGGCCTGCCCAGCCCATGATCCCATTGCTACACTGGTACATCCCACCCCATCTCATCCCATCCCTGGAAATATTCAAGGTCAGGTTAGACATGGCTCTGAGCAACCTGATCTAGTTGAAGATGTCCCTGCCACTAGCAGAGGGGCTGGACTAGATGGCCTTTAACAGGTCCCTTCCAACCCAAACCATTCTCTGACCCTACAGCTCCCAGGCAGCAGTCCTGGCTGAGTCTCTGCCCCTTCCCACCACAGGTACTGAGCCCACCCAGATGGGAAGGCTGAACCTCATTCAAGAGGCAGAATCTCCAGGTCTGACACTTACTTGTCCAGTCACTGATGTTCCCTGCAGAGGCTGCATAGGGCCCTGCCATGGACACCACTTCCAGCAGGTATTTGTGTCCTGGAGCCAGGCCAGAAAAGGTAAATTTGCTGGTGCCTTTCCCAACAGAGACATTGGCTGCCACAATGCCTGACCCCGAATGATAGAGGAGGAGCCTGTAACTGTCTTGTCCTTGGGGTTCAGCTCGCCAGGATGCACTCAGTCTGTTGGGGTACCCCTGGTTCGTCATGTACACGTTACGGGGTGCCAAGGGGTCTGCCGAGACAGGATGGGAGACACGTCAGCAAAGGGCCCGAGGACACTGCCTGGGTCTCTTGGTAGTGCCACCAGAAGGATGCACCAGACTGGACAGTGCACCTAGCCTCAGCTGTGTGACCCCACCCACCAGCCCAGGGCAGCTCAAAGCTTCTGCAAACTTCTCTGTGCTTGTCCCAGGGACAGCCCTGTCCCAGACGGAGCGAGACATCTGGGGAGGGGTGAGGAGGGAACACGCAGCCAGCTAGAGGACAGGGGAAGGTGGCTAGAGGACAGGGGAAGGTGAACACCCGCCTGCTGCTCCCTCCTCCGTGGCTCTCCCCTGAAGCATGGCTCTGAAGCTCCAGCTGCCCTCACCCAAGCTGGTGGAGCTGATGATGAGAGTGGGCAGAGCCCTGCTCATTGCCATGGCAGGACTTGGGGTCTGCTATGAAGGTCAGCAGGGCCATGTTCTTGGCCATGAGCTTTCACGACAGCCCAGCAAGGCACACATCCCCTCAGAAATGGTACTCACACGTCCAGTTGCTGACGTTCCCTGCAGGTGCCCTGAAAGACCCAGCCACAGATGCCACCTCCAGCACGTATTTGCTTCCTGGGGCCAGTCCCACGAAGGTGAAGTTGTGGGTGTCCCTCCCAAGCGAGGCTGTAGCTGCCACAGTGCCCAGTGGTGCGTGGTACAGGGTCAGTGTGTATCCATCTCTGCCCCCAGCTGGGGCTCCCCAGGCCACGCTCAGCCTGTCGGGGTGCCCCGTGCTCAGCAGGCGCACGGTGCCCGGGGGCAGAGGGCCTGGGGAGGAAACACAAGTCACTGCCAGGAGCCTGGGGAGGAAACACAAGTCACTGCCAGGAGCCCCATCTGGGCTCAGCACAGGGAGATGCTCCACGTCTGTGCCAAGCCTGTGCTTGGCCAGCAGGAGCTGGGTCAGCAGCAGGGTCCCACAGGCTGGCTGTGACTCTGTGGCAGCTGCCCCTTCCCTGGCTGCTGTCTGAGACTGTGGATCGCTGTGGCTGGCTACCCACAGGATCAGGCACAGACTCCTCATGCTGCATCCAGCAGGGAATAAGCACTGGGTACTTGCATGGCTGGCAGAGGTAAGCAGGACAGCTGCACCAGTATGGTCTCTGTCTGAACTGGGAAGGGGAGATCTGGTGAAGAACACCTTGCTGCAAGGAGAGCATCACACTCACGTGTGCAGTGGGTGACGTTGGGAGTGCTGGCGTGGAAGGGCCCAGCTGTGGCCCTCACTGCCACACTGTAGCGGGTGCCAGGGCTCAGGCTCCTCAGGATGTGACTCCTGGCATCACCACCCAGCACCGTGTGCCCAACAGGAGTGCCGGACGCTGTGTCATGGACATCCACCATGAAACCTTCTGCCCCTCGAGCCACCACTGCCCAGGACACCACCAGCACTGAGGCTGAGGGGCTGCCCAGGGTGAGGTTGACAGGGGCCAAGGGATCTGGAAAGCAACAGGGAGACAGTTAGCCCTCCTGCTCAGTGCTGAGAGCTGGCTGCTGTGCCTAGGGTTCCTCCAGGCAGTGGGCAGACTGGACCAGAGATCCTCTGGAGAGAAACCTGGGCACAAAGGGCCAGGCAGGGCACATGACTTTGAGCATATCATCCCTGGGGTCTGCAGCTGGATGTGGCAGGGGAGATAACAGAGCCTCTGGGGTGGATGGAGGGATTGGCTCTGTGTGAAGGATGGAGTGAGGGCAGTGAGCAGAAACGTGGGACCATCACATAGAAGCTGTGGGCACGGCTTGGGATGGGGAAGGTGGCGGTGGGTGCTCTGGAAGGCTCAGGTGGAGGCTCACAGTGGGGCACTGTGCCCACCCCAACCAATCAGACTCACATGTCCATTGGGTGACATTGATGGAAGAGGCTTCTAAGGAGCCTTTCACAGCAGTGACCTGCACAGCAAACTTGCTGCCTGCTTCCAGATGAGTCCAGGTGATGTTCAGGGCATCTGGACTCAAGGTCTGGACCTGAATCCTGCTCTGGGTGCTGAGGCTATACAGAGTAATGTGGTAGTGGTCCCTCCTGCCGGGGGGCTTGTTCCAGGATGTGTAAAGCTCTGAGGAGCTGCCTGGGTTGGTAAGACTCAGGTTTGTTGGTGCAGCAGGAACTGCGAGGAAAAACAAGACACATGAGTCAGAGAGGAAAAGATCCACTTTTGAACATGCAGCCATCTTTGTACAAGGAGACTGTGAGAGGCAGGATATGACCACAGGCCAGCTTCACCAGGAACCAGGCCAGGGTGCCCTCCTCCTCTCCTCTCCTCTCCTCTCCTCTCCTCTCCTCCATTTTCTCTCCCCAGGTGCCAACACTGATCCCATTACCCGTGGGTGTCACCACCTGTGCAGCCGGTGATGTTCCCGGGGAGGGAGCGGTGGGGTCCAGCCACTGCCCAGATCCTAACAAGGTAGCATGTTCCTGGTTCCAGCTGTGGCACAGTGACATTGGTGCTGTCCTTCCCTGCTTCCAGGTTCCTTGGCGGTGCAGAAGAGCCCTCCTCGAGCACACTGAGCAGGTATCCATCCCTCTGCCCGGGAGCAGTCTCCCAGTGCACAGCCAGAGCCCGGGCCATGCTGACGGGGCTGGCAGACAGGGAACGAGGAGGCAGTGGGACTGCGGGAGAGAAACAGTGTCACTGGGGACAAACCTGGGGTGCTCAGGACTGACTGGAGTTTGGGAATGAAGCTGGGAGCTGGAGGACTGTGGGCATCCACACAATGTCTAAGGCTGGTGGGAGCAGGGGAGCTGTGTTCTACCAGTGTGGCCGATGGCGGTCTGGGAGGAGATGCGGTGAGGCCCAGCCTGGGAAATGATCTCCACGCGGTACCGGGACCCTGGCACCAGCCCCTCCAGGTCGAGCTGGGTGACTCCACGGGGGACAGACACATTCCTGATGATGGACAGGGACTCGGCCACTGAGAGCTGTACCAAGTGATCTCTGCCACCTCCGGACTCCACCCAGCTCACGTGCAGCTCCTGGGGCTTCCGGCCAGGCTGCACGCTCACGTTAGCCAGGGACAGTGGATCTGGAGGAAAGCAGAGCATGGAGACCCATGAGGTGGTACTGGAGCCACCTGGAGAAGCCAGGGCACAGCCTGCACCTCTGCACAGGGCTGAAAGAGAAGTGGGGGCACCTGACCACCAGATCTCCTGTTCTCCTGGGGGACATGCAAGCTGCCTGTGCATGTCCCCAGGGTGCTGCTGGCAGGCAGGTGCTGAGAGCACTCAGCTCCCAGTGGGCTGCTCTGCTCCACAGACAGGGAGCAGCAAGCCCATACAGGTCTCTGTGCTTCCTCTCTCACATCCCTCTCCCACCAGTCCCTGGCTGGCCTTGAGATCACCAGCGGTCTAGGCAGAAGCTTCAACTTCACTGGGGAAAACCTAAGCTGGGGAAAAGGGTCTTTTGGGGCCCAGCACACAGCAATTAACCTGTGACATGTGCTCTGTCTTCCAGGACAGGGAGCATGCAGGTCTCACTGGAGCCCTCCCTCCACCCAGACAAGTTTGTGTCACTGCTAGTCATGCAGGCAGTGCCACGATGTCCCATCCCTGCAAGAGACTGGGAATACTTCTGACTCACATGTCCACTCAGTGGCAAAGTGTGATGAGGATCTGTACGGGCCAGCGAGGACAGTCACCTTCAGGAAGTATTGAGTGCCAGGGGACAGCCCCAGGAATGTGAAGTTGTGGGTGTTTGGCCCCACTGAGGTGTTCCTCTGAGCTGCATGGCTCTTGCTGTAGAGCTGGAGGTGGAACTGGTCCACATCACCAGCAGCCTTGTCCCAGAAGGCCGAGAGCCCCATGGGGCGCCGGGTGTTGGTCAGCGTCACGCCGGCCGGAGCCAGGGGGTCTGAGAGAGAAGAGACACCCAGGCAGTCAGAGGAGGCTGTGGTGTGGTGTGGGGGCTGCATGCACTTGTCCTGGGCACCCTCCACTGTCCGCAGCTGCTGGGGTTAGGTCAGGAGTCAGCACACCAAACCCAGAGCAGTCAGAGCTCCTGCGCTGCAGCAGACATGGGAGCGGGTCCCCACCTTCCCCTGGGTGACATCTGGAAATGTTTTCTGTTCAGTGATGGGGTTCCTCCTGCACTGCAGACCCTTTTACTTCCAACGTGGCTGAACGTGGCTCCAGTTGACCACCCATTCTGTCTGTCCATGCACCCTGTCTCTGAGTCCCCACCTCCCCACACATGGGCTGCTCTCACACTGTGAGCATTCTGCTCTGCAGGCAGGGCTGGTTGTGACCTGCAGGAGGGTGAGGTAGGACTGTCACACTCACATGTCCAGTCAGTGGCTGATCGCACAGGGGATCTGTAAGGCCCAGCCATAGCAGCCATCTCCAGTGTGTACTGTCGCCCAGGGACCAGATTCTCCAAGGTGACATTTGTCCAGTTGCTCCCCACAGTCACATTCCTGACCTGCTCCTGGGACTTAGTTTCCCGGAGGGTCCCTGTGTAGCCAGTGTTGCCAGAGGAAACTGCTCTCCAGGAGGCTTGCAGAGAGGTGCTGTGGCCCCCATTGCTGAGGGTCAGCTGCTCTGGGGGCAAAGGGTCTAGAAAAGGAAAGGTCTAGAATCACCTGGCAGAAGTGCAACTCCAGATGTGCTGGGGCAGGAGTCCCCTGGGAAAACCTGCATCCAGGTGCTTTGACCACTGTCACCCCTGCTGACACCCACACACCAGTCCGGCAGGGACTGGGCCAGCACAGGTCAAACTGGCACAGAAAAAATTGTTCTGGTGCTGGAGGAGGTGGTGGGTGGTGGAGGGGGTGGCTCAAGGCAGTGATAGCCTGAGCAGTGCCACAGGAGGGTGGGCCCAGGAGGAGAAGGGCACTGGGCTCAGCTGCCCCTTGTGCATGGTGATTGGGAAACAGCAGGGTCAGACACATCCAGCAGCACCTCTGCCTCCTCCTGAGCCTTTTGCCCAGTTATTGGATGAAGCTGTAGAAGATGTGTGCTGTCAGTGCCCTGAGGAATGACATCAGGGGGAAGGATGCAGTGGGAACCCAGGGCTGTGGCACTCACATGTCCAGTTGGAGATGCACCGGGGTGAGGATGTGTAGGGACCAGCCACAGTGCTGACCTCAAAGGTGTAGAGAGTCCCAGGATGGAGGCCCTCGTAGGTGAAGCTCGTGACACCCCTGAGCAAGGAAGTGTTCTTCACAGGGTGCTCTGCAAGGCTGAGGACCAGCAGATAGCCCTCCCCTGTCGCCTCCTCCCAGCTGGCCAGCAGGCTGTGGGGACTACCCTGGCTGGACAGGCTCACGCCAGATGGTGCCTGTGGTTCTGCAAGGGACAAGGACAGCACAACACGAGGCAGTGCATCAGGCAGGAAGATTGCTTTCATGAGATATTTTCTGCTTTTCAAATTGCTCTAGGTGACCCTAAAGCAGGGGGGGTTGGACTAGATGATCTCCAGAGGTCCCTTCCAACCCTAACAGATTCTGTGACACTGCAGTTGTCTCCACCCCACACAGGGGCAGGAGGGGCTGCAGGGAGAGCTCTTAGTGCCCCCAGCACCACGGGCTGGGTGGGTACCTCCCCACACTGTACAGCTCCAATTGTCCCTTCCCAGAACAGCAGCTCTGGGACACCACCAACTGTGGCTCCACTGTCACCCAGGAGAGACTGAGCACAGGGACATGCCCCCTCTGGGTGGCTGGTGGTGCTTCTCTGCCCACCCATCCAGCTGTGGTGAGGGGAAGGGAGGAAGCTATCTGCAACTTGCCAAACAGAGTCCAGAAGGCACAAAGAAGGATCTGATCTTGATCTGGGCCTGACACTTGCTGGCACAAGCCCAGGATTTCTGAGCCCACCCTCACCAGAACTGTGAGGATGCAGATTTTGCTGCTCTGATCCACAACCTACCCTTGAGACTAGGTGTGCCAGGTGCCCTGTCCCTGCCTCACCCCCAGCCCCCTCCAGGCAGCAGCCCCTTCATCAGGCAGCAGGAACAGCCTCAAGGGCCACCCATGGGCTTTCTGCTCACCTGTCCAGGCTGCTGTGCTGTGTGCTGATGCCCTGTATGGCCCTGCTACCACCACCACCTGGACAGAGTACTGCTGGCCAGGGCTCAGCCCATGGAAGGTGACATGATCATTGTCCCCACCAACGGAGATGTTCCTTGTCGGAGCACCGGCCTCTCCCTCTCGCAGTGTCACCAGGTAGAAGTCCCTCTGTCCCCCTGGGATACTCCAGCGAGCCTGTAACGAGTTCTGCTCCTCTGCACTGCTCAGGGTCACGTTGTCAGGACTCAAGGGGTCTGGAAGGGAACAGGATTGTGTGAGTCAGGGTTATGGGGTACTCTGTACCCCTTACTCTCCTGAGCCTCATTCCTGCCAGGGTTACGTCCAGCCTTAGACATCCTTTTGTAGTGAGCCATCTGCACTCCCCAGCACAAGCATTCCTGGACTAACAGAATCCAGACAAAGCTGGCAGCCTTGCTGAGAAATTCCTAAAAGTCTCCCTCCACTCTGTTCACATCCCACTACAAGCTTGCTGATATTCCCAGGAACTGGCCTGGACCAAACTCCTGGCCAGACGCCCCTGGCTCGTGTGTTTGGCATGGGGGAATTTTGTTCAGTGGAGCAGGTCAGAGCTGCAGACAGCAACAGCGGGGATCAGCCTCACTCCAGAGCAGAGAGAAACCAGCTGGAGCTCTGGAGGCCTTCCAAAATCCCATCTGCAGAGTCAGCAGGGAGCAGCTCTAGCTTCCTGGGCTGGCAGGTGGAGCAGGAAGGAGCTGGAGAGTTGACACCTGGTGGCACCCAGGCCCTCCCAGCATACACATGACCAGTGTTTGGCCAGTGCCAGGACAAGTCACTGGCCACAGCAGCTCTGAGTCTGCAGCTTGGCACCTCCATCATTTGAGGGCCAACACTACCTCGGTGTTCGGTGTTCGGTGTGAATCTGCTCTGCCCTCTTCACTTCCCTCCTGGTTTTCCTGGAAACATCTGGGAGAGCAAGTTCAGGACTGGAACTTTTTACTGGGCTATGGACACGGTGTCACCGGCAAAGTCCCTCTCTTTCAGGGCCCTCATCAGCCTGAGGCCAGAGCAGAGTGGGCTGGGGGAATGGTGCAATAGTGGGTTCTGGGAGGGCTGCCCTCACTGTTTTTACCTGCCAGAGGCTCCTGGATTCCTTGGCTGTATTTGGACAGCACCCATCATGTTGGGAACATCCACCAGGATGAGGTTATCAGGTGCTACCACAAAATATCAAAGAGCACCGAAAATCCATTTCACAGAATCATAGAATTGTGAAATGGTCTGGATTGGAAAGGACCTTGAAGCTCATTCATTCCACGCCCCTGCCATGGGCAGAGGCACCTTCCACTATCCCAGTGCTCCAGCCCTGTGCAACCTGGCCTTGGACACACCCAGGGAAGGGGCAGCCACAGCTTCTCTGGGCACCCTGTGCCAGGGCCTCAGCACCCTCACAGGGAAGAATTTCTTCCTAACATCTGATTTAAATCTCTCCTATTTTAGTTTAAAACCATTCACCCCTTGTCCTATCACTGTCTGCCCATGTAAAAAGCCTTTCTTGTCCTTGTATAAGCCCCTCCCAGAGGCCTCCAGTTCAAACCAGCTCAACTGCTGCCCTCTTGCCCCATTTTTTCTGCTGCCCTTGTACAGCCCTGAGGCACATGAGAGCCAAGGCCCAGCAGCACTGAACACCAGTGGCATCTGCTGCCCTTCCATCCTCCTCCTAGGGGAGAGAACAAAGGCTGCTCCCACTGCATCCCAGGGAGAAGCAGGCCAGCACAGGGGATCCACCTGCTGAAGGGATTCACTGGCCCCACTGCAGCAGTGCCCCAGAGCTGGGTCCTGGAGCAGCTTTTGGCCAGGTGCAAGCAAAATCACCCTGTGCACCCAAGGCTTTGGCAGGAGACCTTTGGATTCAGAGGTTGGACCAGAGGCAGGGAGAAAGCTGGGACCACCAAGTTCATACTCACATGTCCAGGCAGTAGCATTGGGTCCCACTGCGGTGTAGGAGCCAGCCGTGGCGCTGAGCCCCAGCCAGTACTGAGTGCCAGGGTGGAGATGCTGGAAGGTGTAGCTGCTGAGGCCCCTCCTGGCTGACAGGGTCGTGCTGACCTTCTGGATGAGGAGGTTGCGGAGCTCAAGGTGGAGCCAGGCAGCCCCTGCAGCACCTGCCCAGGAGGCAACGAGGCTGGTGCTGGAACCCGGGCTGAGCCTCAGCTGGGTGGGGACGGAGGGAGCTGAGGGGAAGAGGACACAGCAAGGTTCACACTGGGGCTGCTGGTCCCCGGACCCTCCTCTCTCCCCAGGGGCCCCTGTGCCCACAGCTGCTCTCTGTGACATGGGGGCTGAAGGTCTGGTAGGGGTCTACTGAGGGATGTCTCTCCTGTGCCCCCTCCCACACAGGCTGGAGGGCCCTTGAGGTCCCTCCACATTGTCATGTTCTTTCAGGCTGCAGGGCAGAGGGGTGGCAGACCTTGTACTGCAGCACTCCTGCAGCTCTCAGCAGCTAAGAGATCCAGGATCCCCAGACTGCCCCTCTCCATTGGGAACAGACAAATCCAAGCCACAGGTGGTGCAAGGCAGGCCCAAGGTGCAGTGTCTTCCCCTTGGCCCAGGCACTCAGCTCACAGTGGGGATGTGAAACACTCCAGCTGCTCCCCACCATTCACAAGCTCCCCATCCCAAGCCTGGAGACCTCCTCCCCTTGCCAGCCCGGCACACATGCTGCATCCTTCCTGCCAAACCCTTTCTACCACCCCTTCCTCCTTGGGCAAGCACACCCATCACTCCCTACCTGTCCACTGGTGGATGCTGGTGCTGGCCTGGCTGGACCCAGCCAGCGTGCTGACCTTCAGGGCGTACTCGCTGCCAGCCAGGAGCCCGTCGAAGAGGAAGGTGGAGGCGCTGGGCAGGAGGGACACGTTCCTCACCAGGCTCTGGGAGTCACTGTGCCACAGGGCCAGGCGGTAGCCGTCCCGCCGGCCGTGCCCGTGTGCCCAGGCCGCGCGCAGCGAGGCAGAGCTCCCGCCACTGCTCAGGCTCAGGCTGCGCACAGGGGACGGACCTGCAGGGGACAGGGCACGCACACTGCTGGCCTGGCAAGCTGCTCACAGGCTGGTGGAACTTGCCTTTGCCTGGTGAGGTGCTGCCAGCCAGCTTCACAGGACCCACTCACAGAATCTTGGATGGGTTTGGGTTGGAAGGGACCTTACAGCTCAATCAGTGCCACCCCCTGCCATGGACAGGGACACCCTCCACTAGCCCAAGTTGTTCCAAGCCCTGTCCAACCTGGCCTTGGACACTTCCAGAGACAGGGCAGCCAAAGTTTCTCTGGGCAACCTCTGCCAGGGCTTCACCACCCTCATAGGGAAGAATTTCTTCCTAAGATCTGATCTAAATTTCTCCTCTGCCAGGTTAAACCTCTTCCCTCTTGTCCTGCCACTATCTGCCCGTGTAAAAAGTCCCTATTTCTCTATTTTCAAATCCCCTTTAGGTACTAAAAAGCATTTAAGGTCACCCTGGAGTCTTCTCCTCTCCAGGCTGAACAACCCCTGAACAACAGGCTCTCTCAGCCTGTCTCCAGAGCAGAGGGGCTCCAGCAAGGATTCCCCAAGCACAGCCCCATGACCTCCCTGACCACTCACCAGCCTCCTATGGGCTGTGTGGGCTGCACCATCCCCTTGGATCAGTCTCAGCAGTTACTCTGAATGAAGCAGAGAGGCTTGGTCAGGGCCAACACATAAAAGTGAAGCCATCATCACCAGGAAGCTCACCTGCTGACAGGTCCTCTGTTCCTGCTGGCCCTCTGGGTCCTGCCATCTGCCTTTCTGTGACAACCAGCTTCAGCTCCCACCTCTGCTGCCTGACACCAGCCCTTCCACTGTCCAATCTCTTCCCTCCAGCTCTACTCTCCTTTGCTAGGCTTCCCACCTTCACCTGCACTGGTTTACTCAAGGATCTTCTGGAGAGGTGCAGGCAAGGGCTGCCATCCCCACCTGAGCTATAGAGCCACCAGCCCTGTCCCCTCCTTCAGCCCTTGGCACAGAGCAAGGCCTGGGGGTGAGCAGTTATTGACAGAGATGTGCCAGAATTGTGGAGCTGATGCTCCTCCCTTGTAGCTATTTCTAGACTTCCAGGCATGACATCTTCCACCCCTCAGCTCTCTGCAAGCCACACATGGGCTGGTCCATCATTACCTCCATTATTCTAGGAGGAGAAGATACAGCATGAACCCAGCCCATACAAGGTGCAGGGGCAGGACCCTTCCTCCACAAGGATGAGGGAATGACCCCTAAGACTCTGGGGACCCAGGAAGGACCCTAGTTCTTGTGAAAGTGAGGAAAAGCCCAACCTCCCATGAACTAATAGGACTCCAAACAGCACAACTATCACTGGTGGGAGCACTGAGGTCCTGGGGAGCCCTTACTTGTCTGTGCTGTGACGGTCTGGCTGGTGGTGTCCATGCAGGCCAGCGTGGCTGTCACCTCGATCTCGTAGTGTGTGCCAGGAGTCAGCCCATGGAACCAGAAGCTGGTGGTGTTGGGTCCAGCAGACCCATTCTGCAGCAGCATGTCTGACCCCGGGGAGGAGAGGGCAAGCAAATATCCTTTGGCACCTCCCTCTGGCTCATCCCAGGACAGCAGGAGGGAGTCTGGCCGGCCATGGTCACTCACACTGACATTCAGGAGGGTGCCTGCAGAGGCAAATCCAAAACTCTCAGCAGGGATTGGTGGTGTTGGGTGCCAGCCTGCAGGGCCAGCTCCCAGCCACCCACCCCTGCTGGGGTACACAAGGCACTGGCCACCACCCTGACCCCAAGGGCTCTGAACAGACTTTGGGAAACACAAGAACGTTCAGAAACCTTCATGGACTCAGGTCAAAGGAAACTGTCAAAGCTCCTAAGCATGGAACATCTCCTCCACTAGAGAAAGACCAGAAGGCTTCAGTCATCATGTGCTTTGTCCAGAGAGTCCTGGTTTAAGGCAGAGATGTTCCCTGGCTGGGTATAATCCATTGCTCATCACCTTGGCTGGCCTGAGCCCCCCAAAAAGATGTTGAAGGCTCTGGATCCACCACGGAGAAGCAAGACAGTGGCCAGTTAGGGCAGGATGGATATGGCAGGGGGACCATTATGCTCCCTGCAATAGTCTCTGCCTCAGTGTGGGCTCTGACAGAGGAGGGGCACAGACTGCTTTGGGGAGACCCAGACAATGAGTCACCCCCATCCTGCCCAGTTCAGAGGTGACATGGGAAGAGTGGGACACTGCATACACAGAGGAAATGTGGGAGCAGACTGCCCCAGCCCCTGCTTGGCTGTCCCTGCCTTGGTTGTGCTGCAGCAGCAAGGTCAGTGCACTGGGGCTGTGGGGCCCCTGCTGTGGCATCCCAATGGAGAGTGGGACAGGGAAGTGGCATGCAGGGCTTGGCCTAATTGGTGGGTCAGTGGCTGAAACTGCTATTGAATTCCTGCCCTTAGAGCTGCTCAGGAGTCACCTACACAACAGAGGCCAGGCAGAGCCTGTCTGTCAAGCCCAAGCTGGTGGTGTGAGCAGGGCAGGGTCCATCTCTGCCTCACAATGTCTCCAGCAGATTGTTACACACCCCCATCCTCAGCCTTGCTGTCAGTCATGGAACCATTTAGGTTGGAAAAGCCTTTTATGATCATTGAGTCCAACTGTTCCCCCAGCAGTGCCAAGTCCAGCACTAGCCCAAGTCCCCAGGTGCCACATCCATGAGCTTTCTATTGCACTCAGCCTTTGGAAAATGCCAAAACAGCTCTAGTGCTAATAAGACACTTGTGTAATAATTAAAATTTATGGCGTGCAACATGTTATGACAGGCTTACATAGAGTCTGGCACAGTGGGACAGCATGAACCAAGCACAATGACTGCCCCAGTGGCCCACCATGGGGCACCCTTTACACAGCCAGGGAGGAGCAGTGTGGGGTGAGCCCGGGGCAGGGACACCGTTGGCACTGCTCAGGAGCTGTGGGTGTCTTTCCCAGAGGTGAACACTTTCAGAACTATGTGCAATTTCTGTTCCATGCAATGCTGTGGTTTGGAGCCCGCTGGTGAGGGCAAAAGGACCAGAGGACATCAGATGGACACGAACAGGAGCACGTAGTGGGCCTGGGAAAGGCCTTCTCAGTGCCATCCCTGAGAAGTTCAAGTGCATATTTAGGATCAGACAGCTCAGGAAGGGTTAGGTAAATGTAGCTGGGTGCCATCGGTGAGGTGTCTACACCTGGGCCAGCTGCCCTGGGCTACCCTTGCTGTCAGCAGACACCCAGAGCACCAGGCATAGCTGACCTGAAGGCAACCCACAGGTCACTGTCCTGCCTGGCACTCAGGCAGGGATGGTTTGCTACTGCAAGCTCTTTCTTATCTCCTGAAGGTACGAGTTCTCAGTCCATGTTTCTCTGCTTCTCTTGAGTTTCCAGCAGCTTTGTCTCCTGCCTCCCCCTGTTACCTTCCTCACATCTGCAGCACAAATGTACCTAAAATGGGCCAGAGGCCTGTGACCTCAGCACTGCTCATGTTCCCACTAACCACATCACAGACAGCACATCCAGATACACCTCATGCCCTGACAGCTGCCTGTGGATCATCCCGGTGATTTCTCACTGGCACAGGCTGATGCCATGTGGGCACCGTGCTGGCTCCAGGCCTACAGCAGCTGTGGGGCTGCCTTACAGATTCTGATCCTACCCAGGCAACTCCAAGGCTCTGAGCAGGGCACCTATGGCTGCGCTGCCACTGAGCCCAGCTGGTGCTCTGTGGAAGCAGAGAGCTCTGGAGCCTTGTCCATCTCTCACAGTGCCCCCATACAGCTGGTTGCTGGAGAAGGATGGGACTGACTCTCCCCCTTCCCTGGGCATGATCTGTAGTTAGCCTAAAGCAGAGTATTTACAAAGCTACTCTTAACTCCAAGAGTCCTGGTCTAGCACATCTGTTCATCTCACCCCTCCAGGCACCGAGACCATCCTGCCCTCCTCAGCCTAGGAACCTGGTTCTTGTGACTCACCTCTTTCACCACGTGCATCCTGGCCCTCCAGCCCTGCCTGTGCTGTGTGGTTGCATCCCTTGACCTGGGGGATTGAAGATGTCAAGTGAGAGAGGGGCAGGATGAGCTGAGACCAACACCTGGTGTCCCACCCTGACATGGCATCTGTGGGCTGTGACCCCTTTTCCTAGGAGAGCCTGGGTCACTTCTCAGACCTCTCTTAGCCAAGGCAGGGAGACAGACTTGGCAGATGCAGCTTGTGGGCTGCCCTGGCCTTTTGCACGGGTCCTGGGGCTGCAGATCAACAGGGGGCCATGCCCACAGGGGAAAAGGCTACCAAACCAGCCAGGGTACAGGAGAAGATCTGGAGAGAGGGAGAGACTGAGCTCTGGACAGGGCCTGGCAACCTCATTCCCTCTACAGGCACACCTCCTTCCCACCATCAAGGGGAGAGGATGGGGGGACCACAGACCTCAGTCCAGCTGCCAGCCCCAGCGGGCAGAACAGAATCCCCGGAGCCCCTGGCACCCTCCCCGGCAGCGGCGACTCCCGTTCTCTCACAGCCTGCTCCCAGCAGGGTGTGCCCGGCTTTGGACTGGCGTCAGTTTCCCCCCACGTTAAAGGAAATGTCTCCTGCCCACTCCCTGTCCTGCAACAAGCCACAGCAGAACCATCATCTTCCTGGCGTTTTCCCTGGGCTCTGCGGGCAGACTCGTTCCCGGCTCCCCACCGATCGCGGGGCTTTTGGCAGAGGAGAGCGAAGCGGCCGGGGACCCCTGGGAACAGCAGCCGGGCCACTGCCGGGCGAGGAGCCGCGCAGCCACGGCAACGGGGACACGCTGCGGTCCCAGGCAGCGGGCGCAGGGTCCCAGGGAGAGGGGCAGCGGGGGAAGCGCCGCTCGGGACGGAGAATGCCGCTGATGTGGCGCAGCTGCACGGCCAGAGAGAGGCACCCGCAGCCCTGAGTCCCTCGCCGGCGGGGCAGCCCCAGCCAAGAGCTGGCAGCCAAGAGCTGCGGAGCCGAAGCGGGGGCTGGGGAGTCAAGCGCTTACCTCTGCCAGGGTCCCTGGGAGCCGCGGCGCGCACAGCACCAGCAGCGGCAGCAGCAGTGACCTCATGGGGGACCTGGTGGCAGCAGATCAGAGGGATGACAAAGTTGGCGTGAGGGGGGTAGTTTCTTAGCAGTGGCTGTCCCCAAGCAGCCCCTTGTCCCACGGCAGCCAGGAGCCGTGTCCCCACATGCTTTCCGAGCGCGGGTGACAAGATAACATCAATGGGGACCGGCCAGCGCGTGGCACCTCGGCCGGGCCCGCTGTCCCTGGGCGGGGGCAGAGCTCGCCTCCGGCCCGGGAGAAGCCCAGCGGGGGCGGCTGCCGCTCGCTGGGCGCATTTGCTGCTGTCCCCGCAGGTCCGTGTCCTCTGCGGTGACTCCGCAGCTGGCCCGGAGAGAGCGGCTGCGGGCTGCGGGCAGAGCTGCCGGCTGGAGGAGGGAGGCTCGCTGCTGGCCGCGGTCTCGGGGGACCTCGCTGCGGCGGGGACTCTGCCGGGCTGGAGCCTGCTCTGGCATCGGCAGGAGCTCCGGGAGCTGGAGCGGGAGGAGCGGGAGGAGCGGAGGGGAGGAGACAGGACCGCACTGATGGCGGCTCCAGGCTGGGAGGGCGCGCCCGAACCAACCCCCAGCGCGGGGAGGGAGGGAAGGAGGGCGCAGCGGAGAGCTGGGATGCTGGAGGGAGCCAGGGCACGAGTGTGGCGCTGGAGCGCTGCGCTGCCTCGGCTCTCTCTGTGCCGTCCCTTCAGGCACCCTTCAGCTCTGTGTGCTTTAATTCCTGCGCAGGTGCGGCCGGGGAGCGGGGCTTTGGCTACGCCGGGAGCAGGGATCAGAGTGTTTCTGCGGGGAGCAGGGATCGGGGTGTTTCTGCGGGGAGCAGGGATCGGGGTGTTTCTGCGGGCACGGCGGCCCGCAGGCTGCGGTGGGGGGGAGTGCACACTGTGAGAGGCTCCTGGCCGTGGCATGTCGCGGGCACAGAGGTGCCCAAACCGCGCTTTGCCCGTCTGAGGGGTGGCTGAAGGGAGTGCCCGGGTGGGAAGGCGCTGGACTTCGGGGGGTTGCCCCGGGGATCAGGCTGTGCCCCGGGCTGCGAGCAGGGCGGTGCTTCCTGGTGTCTGTGCAATGCGCGGCAGAGTGCCAGCTCTCATTCACAGCAGAGATGCCATTGGCTTCACATCAGCGCTGGAGATCTGGGACAGTGCTGGAAGAGGTTCAGTGATGCATCAGTCCGGAAGCCAGTACAGCCTTTGTGGCCGTGGGAGTCTATCCCAGTGGCCACCACGGCCACCTATGGGGGCTATTCAAGCTCTGCTCATTACTGTAAGCCACCGAGCTGTCAGAGTAAGACACATCCCCCACCTGTCTTCTAGAACACCAGAATCTTTCGACAAAAGACTCAGTAGTTTGTCAGGTGGGACCTGTGACAGACAGAACAACCCCCAGTATCTGGACAAAGACACGGGAAAGCTCCAACTCTTGCATGCAATTAAAAAGAGAGGGGGACACAAGGGACCTGGTCTAGGATGCATCTCCAACCCCAGGTCCACACCCCAACCCTCCTGACAACCCCCAGGCTGATGGAGCCAGCTGGAAAAGAGGACAGTGAACATGAATCCCCGTCCCTTTGCATGGGTGACAGTTAATTTCCCAGGTCCTGGCCAAATGGGACTGGTGCCAGGAATCTGGGTCCGTGGTCACAGTCACGTCTGTGCAGAGGTCCCTGCCTGGAGTGGGCTGAGGATAAAGGAGCCCTGGCCCTGCAGCTCAGCCCAGCAGTGAGGGCCTGTTTGTCACTTCTGTCTAGGACTCAGATGTTCCCCCAGCAGAAAGGTACAGCTCTACCACCAGAGCCTCTTCATGTCACTCTGTCTCCAGACCTACCCCTCCCCTGCACCCTGAACACGGAGATCAGGGTGGGAGCAGAAGGCAATGCCTTGGCTCCAGCACAGGCAAGATTTTTAACCTTTTTAACCTTTAATGCCCACAGCTCAAAGGGCCGAATGCCAAAAATGCCATGGGTGCTCAAGTGATGGATGCCCAGGGTAACAGCTGTGGCTCTTAAGAGATCCCCTGATAAGCATTTGGGACTGAGATGCACCAGCACCTGGGGTGATGAGGCTGAGCCATCAACCAGTGCCACAGCCAGCTCTGGGGACACCCATCCCTGCTGCTGGACACCGGCTTGATGGGCAGCTGGCCACCCCCCACTGACCTGAGTGCAAAGTGAGTGCTCACAGGTACTGGGGGTGAGGTCTTCCACCCCCTGAGATGGAGTACATCCCCAGAAATGAGACAGGGGGAGATTTGGGCCTGATTGCTGCCATCTCCAGTGGGCTGGGGACTGTTTTTAAAGGCCCTTTTCCAGAGCTGGGCAGCTGCAGCCAGCTGGGAGGAGGCTGGAGCTCCTCACTGCAGTGAGGGTTTGCCAGGTTTACCCGGGGGCCCAGGGCAGGATCAAGGAGGTTACAGCTGGCTGGTCCCCAAAACACGTTTGCAAAGGGGCTTTCACTGGATGTCTCCACGCAGGTCCATTGTGGGGTGCAGGCTGCCAGCACAGGTGACCACACTGTGGATGGGGAGCATGGGGTTGTTTGCTGCCATGAGCAGCCTCGAGGGTGGCTGGGACAGAGGCAGTGCTAGCAGTGCTGGGGACTGTGGTGTCCCTGGAGTGTGGCAGGTGATGGAAGAGCTGAATTCGAGGAGCCCCTGGCTGATGAAGCAGGGGCTGGAGGTGAGGATGGAGGGCCTTGCTGGGCTGAGAATTGTGGTTCAGGGACATGGGACAGGAGACACCCTAGATTTTGAAGGAAAATCCTGGAAAAAGATGTTGCATGCCCCAGTGTCAAAGACAGTGTCCCCTGCAGTGCTGGCACAGACAGGAGGTTTTCCCTAAAGTAAAGGTAGGGCTCCTGCAGCTTCAAAGCATACCTAAGAGCAGTTCCAGGCCAACAAGAGGACAAACCCAGCCACTGGAGTCCTGGGACACTCCAGCTGGGTTGTGCCTGCCCGACCCAGCTGGAGAGAATCCGAGTCCATGCATACTTACTGCACCAGGTGCCCCTGCACCAGCCTCTGCAAAGCCAGCCATCTCCACCTCCAGCCACAACCTTTGCTGCTGCAGCCCTGCGTGGGGGCACAACTCCCCCACTGAGGCAGTTGCTCTGGACAGTGGCTTGCCCAAGGAGCAAAGGGTCTGTTCTACCTGTCCTGGTCTCTGAGCTGGGCAGCTAAGCAGGGATTTCTGGAATACAGTGTTCCCTCAGATCTTGCTGCCATACTGTGCCACTGCCCCGCACCTCCCCAACCAGGAGGAGAGGTAACCTCACTTGGCATGAGGATAGGCTTGGGGGATGCCTTCCTGCCCACCAGGATAGGATTGGCATCTGAGCATGGACCAGGAGACAGCCCAGCAGCTTTCACTGCCTCTGCATGTCCTGGTGGCACAGCGAGCTGTCACCCCCTGCCATGGGGACACGTGTGTATACCAGCCCCTCTTATTTAACTTCGGGTCCCAGTGGCTGTGCTCCCTCAGCTCAGGGAGTTTGAGCTGTGGCTGCAGTGGAAACAGCCCAAAGCACTGCTGGGAGCCAAGCCCAGGCCCCGTCCCTGGCGCCGCAGGGCTCAGCAGCCTCCACACGGGACAGGAGCTGCTCATCCTGTGCCAGCCCTGCCTTCCCCACGGCCACCTCAGTGACACCATGCCACCTCAGGTAGGGACACAGAGAGAGAGAGCCCTCCTTCAGCTGGGGATACCAGATCTCCCTTCCAGTGCCCCCTGACCGTGAAGCCTTCAGCTGTGCCAAACCTAAAGACAACTGCAGAAGTTTCTCCACCCAGCAGCTGGAACCAGGCCTGGAAACTCAGGGGCTGCCGAGTCATCACATTTTCCGCGAAGCAGTGAACGCTACCGCAAGGCGCAGGGGGATGGGGACGCCCCGCAGCCATCCCGGGCTGGGAGGGGACTGGGGCTGTGCAGCCAAGCCACCGCCTCTGGCAAGGGGCAGAGCCCCAGCACGGGACTGCTCATGCCCGGTTCTCCAGGGGAATCATGCAGAAGCAGAGATGGGAAAGGGGACCCCCAACAGCATGCTTGTCACTGTGGTGTCAGGTCTTGCTTATGCTGAGGTGAGGGACAATGGCCACAGTGCAGTGGCAAAGGCCCTGCCTGGCAAATGCTCTGGACTGTCCTCCCAAGCAGAGCCAACCCCAGAGCACAGCAGGGTCCACCCACTTTGCACTCCTCTCCAGGTGCCCTGGGCATGGAGCTGGCAGCATTGGGTTTGTCCCTGCTAAGGCATCTCCTAGACTTGAGCTTGGTCCTGCACACCTGGTGGGAGTCAAGGCCTCCCTAGGAAGCACCTGCTGGGATGAGGATGGGCAGGGTGGACAGCAGAGTGCCCACCTCACCTAAGGGTCCCAGTTGTGTCACAGGGTCTGTGCAAGGTGATGCTCCCAAGGCTGGGCACGGGCAGAGCCTTGCAGGACCCCTGCCAGGGGACAGCATGTGGCTGAGGACACTCCCATAGGGACTCAGCCTGTCACTCAGAGGGCACAGCCATGACCTGGTGCTGTGGGCAATGCTGGCACTGCACAGAGGAGCCTCTACTGCTGTCTGGACATGCAGCCCTGATGTCTCTGTGAGAGCTCTGCCATCCCTCCCTGGGCATGATTCTGTGCATCCAACCTGGCACCCTACAACAACATATGCCCAGGGGCCCCATGATATGTGGTACTAATGCCACTGGGATTGGGCTGGGAACAGCTCTGAGGCTCCTCAGACCAGCACCAACCCTTTGGTACCTCTCCCTCAGTTCCTCCCAGTGCCCACCAGCACTGTGAATTGTGCCCCAGGCCACAATTTCCCCCCTCTGCCACTCTGAGGTGCTGCCCAGGGCTGCAAGGGAGGAACAAGAGGAACAGGCTGCTCCCAGGGCAGAACCTGCAGAGGATGCAGGTGCCAATGGGACCTCTCGCTTTGCAAGGTTCACACGCCATGGTTCTCCAACCCTAAACCCTAGAGCACTGGGATGCTCCTTCTCCAACCCCTGGCAAGTGTTTAATCATTCCCACGTGGAGCCCTGCCAGCGCCGCTGCCGCCTCCTGACCCACGCTTTGATACCTTGGAGCTCTTCCCATTTTGCAGAGGCGGGAGGGCAGGCAGGCAGTGGAGGAAATCACCCCTCTGTAGGGCAGGGCACAGCCACGCTGTCCAGGCTGGGGGACAGCGAGGAGTGGCAGGAATGACTCTGTTACCGTCACCTGGGTGATGCTCTTCACTCCCCACACCCGCTGCTGAAGCCCTGGCAGCTGAGCCCGGGATGCCTGCGGGTGCGAGCCCGGCGCCTTGCAGAGCTGGGAGCGCAGGGCTGCGGTGACTCAGAGCACGCCCAAAGCCGGCAGAGCCGGGCAGACCTGCTCTGCACCCCCGGGGCGTGGGTGCCGCCCCTGGGGCTGAGCAGGCTCCGCTTCCCCTGGCCAGGCAACAGGCACTCAACTGGGGAGGGCTGAGAGAAGCCTGGATACTGCCCGCCCCAGACCTACTGCAAGTAGTGCTGGGGCAGCACCTGGCTCCAAAATCACCCACCCCATTGCCAACAGCCTGTGGAATCCTGTGGGGCTCTGCTCCCACCCTGTGATGCAGTGCCAGCACAGGATGGCAGCAGGGGTGCCCAATGCTGCAAGGATGCCATGCACACAGAGCCGAGAAGTAGCCATGAGCAGCTCCCAGTGCCCGCTTGTGCTGCACCATGGTGAGGGGCTCAGGCATGAGATTCCCCCTGTGCAGGGACAGCCACCGAGTGCCAGGCTCTGCTCCTGGCACGGCTGTGCTCAGAGGTTGCCCATCCCCTGCCGCCCCCGGGGCTGTGGCACCAGGTTTGCATGCACCGTGCCAGGGCACAGGAGGTTCCGCACTCCTTTCCCCGCTGCACACATCCTGGCTTCAACCAGGTGTCTGGGAAGAGGGAGGGGGACAAAGAATGGGACCCGTACCTCACCTGGTGGGTGTCCCTGGCGTGGTCCACAGCCCGTTCCTGCGTGCCTGGCGTGTGTGGTGTCAACTTGGCACGCTTACCCTCACCCGCTTACTCTGCTTGTGCACGGCCCTGACGTTCAAGTCTGGGCTGGACCGGCGGGAAGGCCCGCCTGGGCTCGCCCAGCTCTCAGCTGCAGGATGCCGGGGAGGAGGGATCAGCTGGACAGGGATGTCTCCCGTGGCCCCTTGAGGGCAAGGGTCTGCACTCTAGGGGCAGGAGCTGTGTGCCAACACTGCAGGTTGGGCATGGCTCACTCCTCCCTGCACCTTGCCAGAGTTTGTCCCACGTGCTGTGGTTTCAGCCAGGTGCTGGGGACTGTCGGTCATGCTGAGCATCCCCTCGTGCTGCTGCTGCAAAGAGGAATGGGGAGAGCCCCAGGACAGCGATGAAGTCAGCAGAGGCATCCAGCCCGTGCACCAGCCCTGAAGGTGTCTGTGGGTTGTGATTGCCAAAGGCTTTGCTGCCCGGAGCCCCATCAGACCAGGCACCATCCGGGAGCAAAGGCACCCTGACGCTCAGTCCCTCATCAGGGCGGATGGAGAGGAGCTGGTGCATTGGCTCAGGAGGTGCAGAGTGTTCCAACAGCTTGTCCAGAATGGCACTTGCTCTCACCCTGGTGAACAGGGGGCAGCTGGTCCCTGGGGACAAGGGTCTTGCCAGTGGGTTTGGAGGAGAGCTGGGAGCAGTCCCAAGGTGATCCTACTCCCATCTTGGTGGATGCAGCAGGAGGAGGTGCAATAGCCATGGGACTGAGTGTGAGGACTCCTGTCTCCTCCAGTCCCAGCTGTGGGCAAGGTCTGGAACTCACAGGTCCCATCTCCTTGGCAGAGGCTGGCAGGATGAGCCCAGCTTAGCCTCACATGGGAGCAGTGGGTTCCTGCATGCTGTGCAGGCCACGGTGGAAGAGTTCTGCACCCAACCCTTGCCAGTCCCACAAAGGAGAGTGGGAGCTGGAGACAGTCCCACACACTTCAGCTGCCACTCAAGGTAGTAAGCCTTCCCCCAAAGTCACCCATCCCCACTTCGGCTGCGCTAAGCTTTCTGCAGACAGGGAGAGGGACA
Organism: Leptocoma aspasia; assembly: GCA_013399835.1. Taxonomy (NCBI): domain Eukaryota; kingdom Metazoa; phylum Chordata; class Aves; order Passeriformes; family Nectariniidae; genus Leptocoma; species Leptocoma aspasia. The sequence continues at coordinate 4,672 of VXAX01005844.1, read as the reverse complement.
GCAACAGGAAGGCCTGGACACTGGACAGGACAACAGGACACTGCTACCACACTCCACAGTGATGTGAAAACCCAGCCACCAAATTTGGAAAGCAGTTCAGTTTCCAAATATCGCCATGAGCTGAAAATCTCAAGTCAAAATGAAACCAGCCCCAGCCTCTAGTTCAAAGTTTCCTGTATAAAAACAAACCTGCAGACAGCTGCATTTGCACACAAAAGGTTTTGTTTTCAGGAGGAAGATTTCTTTTTCAGAGGAGTAAACACAAAGCCTGCCCATCTTTCATGTCACAGAGTAGGAAGGAGATCTGCCTAGCAGCTCAGGTCACAGGCAGGGCATTGTCCCCTCTTGCTGCCCAGCTGCTGTTCCTCTCCCATGTGCCCTGGCCTGTGCCAGTGCCAACATCAATGCCGCCACCACCACCACCACTGTATCCAGTGGCAAGCCCTGGACTGAGGCTTTTTACACTCGCTCCTGTAGCTGTGACATCTTTGAGTGTCCCAGGGCATGGGGACAGGCCTTTGCATCGCAGCAGTCCTGGGAAGCTGCGGCGTGGCACCCAGGGTTGCTCCTGTCCCTGCAGTGTGGCTGCAGCCTTGGCAGTGCCTGTTTATGCAGCTCCTCAGCTTCTCCCTGGCATCTCCTGTGGCTCCTGAAGCCAAACACAACACGAGTCCATCTTGAAGACTGTCAGCAGTGCCTGGTGCTTTCTGCATCCAGCCCCCAGCATAAGCAGCTCTGCTTCTTCACAGGAGCTGGGGGACCCTTCTGGGTTCTTCTCCCCTAGCCCAGCTGCAGGGAGCCCCAACACCACCCTCCTCAGAGGCACGTTTGGGGCTGGCACAGCCTGGCAGCTCCCCAGGGCGCTGCTGTGGGCAGCCACACATCCCAGTGGTAGCTGCTTCTTGGGACACATCTTGGCCACAGGCACAGGTCCCACAGCCATTGATTGCCAAAGGCTCTGCTGGCACATGCTCAGCCTCGCCTGGAGGCTGCTGCAGTTCTAGAGCATGGGTGAGGCGGCCGCAGAGGGATGCAGGATCGGCACCCTCCACTGTTGCCTGCTGACAATTTTGTCTGTCCTTTCAGTCACAACCTCAACGCTTGACTAGGGTCAGTGGGACCACTCACAAGGTCTTCCAGAGTGACAGAGCTCAGCCTTGTCTCTCCAGGAGTCCCCAACAAAGTGTCCATTGAATTGGACACCCTGATTTGAGGGTTTGGGGGCATGGAGCATCTGTAAGGCTGGGAGACCTGCCAGAAGCCAAACTCGGAGTGTTGGTCCCTAACCAAAGCACTGGCAGAAGCTATTTTCACCTCTGAGCTGGAACACACCTGCCTTGCCTCAGTTTACCATCCACACACCAGGAAGCAGAGATGCTCTGCTGCTGGAGGGGAGGGAGAGCAGACTGGTAACGGTGATGCACCAAGCTTTTCTGAACCTCCTCATCCCCCCCCGGGCTCTCATTAGCAGCATGTTTGGCATCTGGGCTGCAAAGCCACGCTGTCCTGCATCACTCGTGGGTGGTGGCTGGGTTGGGTTGGGCTGGGCTCGCTGCGAGGCCTAGAGGAACAGCCCCAAGGCTCAGAGGGACCAGCCAGGCTGCCGTTCAGCTTGAGCCACTTGGCTGGGAGAGCCTAAAACAACAAACATCGCAGAATAAGGGAATGTTTCACTGCTTCTTCTGGTTGAGTGGTTTCCTGTTTTCTAAGGAGCTCTTCCAGCACCTCTGGGGCAGAGGACTTGCCTGCACAGAGCCTGGTCCCAGAGCAGACCCCTGTCCGGAGGGCAAGTTCTGCTGCTTGACATCTGGCAGAGGAAGAGGTTGCAAAAGATCGGCTGCAACCTTTGCCAGAGACCTGCAGCAGGAGTGCTGGAGGTTAGGGTTTTTCGGG
>VXAX01005839.1:186580-206286 GCA_013399835.1 Leptocoma aspasia | reverse complement strand
CCTGACGCCGTGTCCCCGCAGGGATCGGCCGCGCCGTGGCCGTGGCGCTGAGCGGGGCCGGGGCCCGAGTGACCGCGCTGAGCCGAACGGGGGCGGACTTGGAGAGCCTGGCACGGGAGGTACCGGACCCGCTCCTGCCCCCCTGCCCGCCCCAGTAACCCCGCACCGGCCCCCCCGCTCACCGCGGCCGCCCTCGCCGCAGTGCCCGGGCATCGAGACGCTCTGCGTGGACCTGGCGGACTGGNCTGGTGAACAACGCGGCGGTGGCGGAGCTGCAGCCGTTCCTGGAGGTGACGCGCTCGGCCCTGCAGCGGTGAGTGCCCGGCCCGGCCCGGCCCGCGGCTCCTGCACGGGACCGCAGCTCCACGGGGAGCTCTGGGGCCGATGCCCGCCACGGGGTCACAAAGCTGTGAACGGCAGAAACGGCGGCAGAGCTTTCCAGAAAAGGGTGTTATTAGAGGGGAAGCAGCTGGAAAGAACAAAGACAGCAACTGGCGTACAGACACTGGACAGGCTGACATACACACTTTTAGCAGTGCCCAGTGTTGGTCGCTTGTTACTGCATATGTCCTTTTTCTTTACTGTCTTTTCACTCTTTACATCGTCGCCTTTCACCCCTTAAACAACAAAAGAAAACAAAGCACTGTCTCTTACATTTCTAAGTAGCCAGAACCTGCAGTGTCACCTCCAGAATGGTGAGGTGCACCTGCCATCCCACTGGCGTGGGAGGAGAGTGCCTTTGCTGCTCATCCAGCTCAGAGCGTCCAGTCCAGCTCAGAGCGTCCAGTCTACTTCCAGCTTGGTTAAATTGAAAGGCGGTTGTTGCTGAGACAATTCAGAAATAAAGACAACAAAGCCAGGTAAGGAAGCAAAAAATGGTCATGGTGCGAAATTAAATTTGCTAACTACAATAACATGACTTTTTTTTTTCTCTCTGAAAAGCTCCATGGTTTTGTTGTGAGTATGCTTTAGGATACAGGCTATCTTGAGACCACATCCTTCTGAGAAAATGGGTCATGCTCTGTCCCTGTGTTAAAAATGGCTGTTGAGAATCTATAATAAAGGTTTGTGACTAGAACATAAAATGTATGGATTCTACTAAGATCTTTCTGCAGAACTGGCACGTGGAAGTCTGACTAAGGAAGCACTGTTGTGGCAAACAGAAGAAATGCTGCCTCTACCCACCTTACAGCAGCTTTGCTTTATCAATCTCTGTGAAGAGTTTGCTTGACCTAAGAGTCATCTGCCCTGGCTGAAGCCCAGGGCTCTGTTTAAACTTTGACAGAGGAATTCCATTAGGCTGCATAAGAGCAGAGTCCTTCCTGTGCCTGATGTGTGCCAGCACCTCCTCACACACTGACAGGCTTGCAGCCAATGGAGGGTCCAGGTTCATTGCTGAGATCCCACCTGACCATTCTGGCTCTCCTGACATCTTGGCATTTCTGTCCATGTCCTAGAGTAGCACCAGTGTTTCCAAGAGACGAGTAGCACTTGTCCTCTGCTGCCTCCCAAAACAGCTCCCTGGGCTGGGCTACAACCACTCTGTAACTTAAATTTGATTTATTTGTAGGTCTCTTGATGTGAACTTTGGGGCTGTGCTTCATGTTTCCCAGGTGAGGAAGAACTGTCATTGCAGCTGCCTCCATGAACAGCAGTGACTAAACTGCTGTACATAGCAGGGGTACGTGTCCACTGTGGGGGCTGAAAGGACTGCAGTCCAGAGTCAATCTGACAAACTACATGTACAGCCCCTTCACACTCTTGCTCTGACTCTCTTGTCAGAGGAGGCAGGAGGACTTGCTTCCTCCAGATGTTTTTGTTCTTTGGTCTACCATAATAGCCCAGCAAGATTCCTGTGGAGTGAAATAATGATTTTCTCCTGTTAGGATTCTGGCATTCCTCTTTTTTTTTTCCTCTCCTCCCCCCTCCCAGATAGTTGCTCGGCAGATGATTGCACAGGGGGTGCCAGGGGCTATTGTGAATGTCTCCAGCCAGGCATCGAAGCGTGCGCTGAGGGATCATGCTGTTTATTGTAAGTGTGTGCCCCTCTCCGTTTCAACCACTGGAGACCCATAGTCACCAAGCTGCCAGCTGCCAGTTTTGGGCAGTGAAATACCCGTGTGTTCCATCCACAGCAGGTGCTATGCAGTTAAATATCTCCTCTTCTTCCCTTTTCTTAAAGGTTCCACAAAAAGTGCTTTGGATATGCTGAGCAAAGTGATGGCAATGGAACTGGGACCCCACAAGGTAGGAGTCTGTGAGAGAAAAGTGTGAAAGCTGAACCTGAGCACAACCACAGCAGCTGGATTAGATTGTTTGTTGGTCCTGGTCCCAGATTAGGGTGAACACTGTGAACCCCACCGTGGTTATGACTGACATGGGGAGAATTAACTGGAGTGACCCTCAGAAATCTGCTGCCATGATTAATCGGATTCCCCTGGGAAAGTTTGCAGGTCAGTGATGCACACCCCAGGCTGTGCTCTCATGTTTTCTCCAAGCCTTCCTTCTCACTGACATCACAGCCAGAAGTTGCTGATTTTTGGGCAGAGTGACAGCTCTGCTGAATGCCTTTTGGCTGAATTCCTGCAGTATTTCATCAGGACAGGGTGAGAATCAACCCTCCTCTCGCATCTTCTACAGCCCCCTCATCTTGGGACAATGAACTTACTCTGTTGTTCATAAACCTGACAGGGTATTTGCTGTGACCTAAGCACCATTTGATCACAAGGACACTTTGATGTCCAGCTCTCAGCCACACTGTCCCAGACACTTCATCAAGCAGAGTTTGAAGGCAGAAACACTTTCTGGCTCTAATTACCTGTAGAGGTCAAAGGCAGACCTTTTTAAGTGCTTGTTTTTCTAGTACACTTTGAGGTGGGCATCAGATGTTCTCTGTGTTTGATTGCAGAGGTGGATGATGTAGTGAACAGCATTCTCTTCCTGCTGAGTGACAAGAGTGCTATGACAACTGGCAGCTCACTGATGATTGACGGGGGCTTTCTTGTCTCCTAAGATGACTCCTGCATTTCACACCTGGCCTCAATTTTCATATGAATACTGCCTAGATGTAAACTGGATAGAAAACAATGACACAGACTTCTTGCTGGAGGGGTAGCAGGGCTGAAGATGGCATTAGAAGTGAGGCAGAAAATTAGTTTTGAAAGGCTGCTGTATAATAAAGCTCACATACACCTTCATGGAGAATGTTTATTGCACCAAATAAGGTTTTATCTTGTCACTCTACATGATGATTAGAAATTGGACCTTTCTTCCAACCCTGTTCCCCCCCCCACAACCCTTCAGAAGCTCTCCCTGTTCCATCCAAATCCACAGAGTCTATCTGCATTTTCAGTGGGAAGGGAAAGAAGTTAGCAGACTCCTCATTGCTTCCTTTGTTGTCTTTAGTAGAAAAAAAAAAAATAGAGGCAACAATCCCAGCCCTGCTCTGCAGAGACTGGATTTTGGGGGGAGGCCCTGCTAAAGACTAACGGGGGGGAGCAGCACCATGCTGTCCTAGGGTGTGCACACACAAAAAGGCAAATGCATTGATTGCACAGAGCTGTTTCACTCACGGAGTTTGGCTAGTACCCAATAAAGCACCTAATGATTCATTTTTCAGCTTCTCATTTACTTTGACCCCTTCCAGGGCTGGTTATGATTTCTTTAACAGTCTCAGGAACATTCTGCTAGAGCACCAGTTTGTTAACTGTTAGCCACAGCAGGCTGGGCAAGGAGACCCTACCACCCTCCCAGCGATTCTTGTCTTTCAGCACCATTGAAATCAGCTCCCTCCCCACTCCCACCAGGATGTTCACCGCCTGTTTCACCTGCAGGTTGAAAACAGGTATTTCCAGAACAGGATAGATGTCTCAGCCCTTTCCACTTGGAGTTCAGGAGAGCCAAAACAGCTTGTTGCCTGAAGGAGCTACCTTGCCTTCCCCGCTGTACCTCCCCTGGGGGCTGTATAGTCCCCAGCTGGTCTCCTGTCCCCACTGCCCCTTCACATCAACACTGACGTTAAATCAAAGAGACATTTAAAAAACACTGACTTCGTACATGATGAAGGGCCCTACACATCCCAGCCCCCTTCAGAAACACCCAGCTTAATATGCAGTCTGTCAGATGACAGCATGCTGAGCCAACACCTGGGCCACAGCCCTCAAAACATGGTACACTTTTTGCCAGGTTTCTTCACAGGTGGTGGGCAGAGCACAGCCCGGATGGCTTCATCAAACACCGTCTTCAAGCCCCGCTGCGTCAGGGCAGAGCATTCGAGGTACTTTACCGACCCTGGGGAAAGAGAGCTCCAGCTCAACCACTCCACTTCTACCACCCACCTGTCCCTCACCCACTCACAGAGCTCAGTGCCACAGATCTGCCTGCTCACGAGACTCACCGATCTCCCGAGCCATGGCCAAGCCTTGGGGATAGGTGATGGGGGCCAGCTTCTTATCACGTAACCTTTCAATGGTGTCCTTATCATCCCTCAAGTCCAGCTTGGTGCCCACCAGGATAATAGGTGTATTTGGGCAATGGTGTCGGACCTCAGGGTACCACTGAAACAGAGAGGCGTGATAAGAAAAGTACTTATATGAGTGGCTATAACCATGAGTATGCATTCCTGCTATTGGGAATTAAGAGGTTCACTGCTGACATGGTGGCAACGCCTGAACAGGATGCTGCTGCCTACAGTTCTAATATGCTCTGCAAAAAGAGACTGGTGCAGATGTAATAATGAAGGCACCGAGACACAGAATCCTGACAGACACTGCCAGCCAACTCTGCACACAGTGCTTCCCTTAACTGCATTTTAGCTTACAAGACATCTCTTATCTTAAAACACAGATTCAGAAAGGCAGTAACTTAGCCAAAGAAGTCATTAATAAAAAGCAGGCCCCACTTAAAACCTACAGACTATGATTTTCCCTCACCAAAACATTACTGCTTGAAGTTTTGGGCTTGTAGGTGTGGTGCTGGGTGGGGCAGGGAGTTTCACTGGTTCTTCCCTTCTATTGTTTCACCCAGGAGAATACTTTACCTTAGCTCTGACATTCTCAAAGGAGGCTGGACTCACAAGGGAGAAGCAGATCAAGAAAACATCCTGTGCAGAAACAAGAGGGTCAGCTGTGCAGAAATAAACAGCTAGAGTGAAGGGAGGCTGCAGAGGGAGCCTGAGAAAGGACAACCGCCTCCCACAAGCAAGGACTGCTGTGGCCTTAAGAAATTCTTCCCTATTAAGGTTGTTAAACTAATTCAGAGAGGGAAGAAATGGACCTTGAGTGTATGATTACATCGTCTTTCACAATGCTGGGCTCTGCATGTTAAGAGCCTGAGGCCTCAAACATCTTAACAGCACTAAGGGCTTCACCAGCAGCACAGCTGCTCAGGAACTGCTATACCCAGAAACACTCCTAGGGCAGCCTAATGGGGATCTGTCCTGCTGAGAGAATGGGAATATGGAACTGGGGATGCTGCACAGCAGCCCTACAGCATTCCTTTTACTTGAGCCACCCTGGGGCACCCACAACTCTTCAAACACCATTACAAAGAAGAGACCAGAACAGGACAATCTCTTAGGAGAAAATCACACTTCTTAAACAACCAGAATTATGGGTGTAGCTGCAGGAATTCAGATTTTCCTCAAAGGAAAGAAGCATGCCTGTCCTTGGGAGCAGTCACAAGCCAGTCCAAGCCCAGCACTCACCGTCTGTGGATAGGAAAGAGGCCGCAGTCGGTCATAGTCTTCTTGCCCTGCTGTATCCCAGAGGCCCAGGTTCACTGGCTTTCCATCTACCATCACATTGGCAGAATAATTATCAAACCTGCCAATGAGGAGTCCCCATCAGTGACAATTTTGTGGTGACCTTCACATCTCTATACAGAATTCAAAGGGGCAGTGAATCAGGAAAGGATACTGCAGCACAGTTCCAGTGGGGACAATCTGCCTCCCTCACACACACAGCCACAGCATGATCCTTATCTGTCAAGTTCACAGTCTGATTTGCAACAGTCACCTTCTCACACACAAACCCAACTTTTACATACACAGGCATACAGATCAAAAAGCAACTGAGGCCCAAGGCCATTACTTACACGGTGGGAATGTATTCTCCAGGAAAGGCATTTGTGGTGTAACTGATCAGCAAGCAGGTCTTCCCTACAGCTCTGCGGAGGGCAGGAGTGACAAGCATAAAGAAGGGTACAGCATGAAGCACTAAGGCAGTAAAACCCACCCTTCCCCACCGAAAACACGTGGTTAGGTAAAATGTTACCATGGGAGAAAACAAACCTGTTGCAGGCTGGAATTCCCTAATTGTCAGAGACATGGCCTGAACTCAAAAGGTGCACCTTGCCTGAGCGCTTCCTAACCCTGCTCTCTGCCACTCCTTTTCCCCAGCCAGTCAGCCCTCAGCAAGACATCAGTCAAAATACAGTTGCTCCATGAACCAAGAGAGGGAATAAACTAGTGTTGTGTGCTGGGCTCAAGAGATGCATGGTAATTTAGCAAAATGGATAAATAGTGAGGTTAAAAAACATGCTACAATGCAGAATTCTGCAAGCTCCTCAGATACAGGAATTCAGTATCAATAAATACAAAGGAGGGAAAAAAAGTATCCATAAACAAAAACAGACTTTAAAATTGACTGCTGTCAGTTTGGAAAAGGTTAGTGCCTTAATACCAGCTCAGGGCTTTGCTGAAGGTTGGTGGGATTGGTCAGCCCAGCAGTGGCAGCTGGCAAGGGCCAGGCCAGGCCTGGCTAGCAATAGCTAAGCACAGGGACTTTAACCAGCCCTGTAGATTTCCTAACAGAGAGCTTCACTGTAAGAACAGAGGAGTACCAGCAGCGGGAGCAACCTCTTCATCACAGAGAAAGTTGCGAGCTGCAGACAACCCTCCTCGTAGAAAAAGACTGTGAGTGCCAGTGCCAGGGAAAGCTGGCTGTGAGGTGCTTGGGTGAAGCTGAACAGCTAGCAGAAATGGCTATCCCCTACCCAGTTTTGCAGCCAGACTGATGTAAGAGAGGATGCCAGAGGCGAGGATGAGAGTTGACAGTCCCCTGCACACACCAGGAAAGCACAGAGAAAGCACCACTTCCTCTAGATTAGGTCCCCGCAGTCTGAGAAGAGAGAAGTTTTGTCATGAACCACTACACTGACTGGTCCAACTTTCCTCCTGAACTGTGACTTCTCTTTCCCACCAAACAGGGATGCTTTTAATTCACCAAAACCTGTGTATCTATGTGTTTCCAATTTCTTTTAGTCTGCACTGGTCTTAAGGCAAAGCACACGATGACAAAACCTTCAGCTGAACTCCATTTTCAACATCCTGAGCTCCCAGTCGTTTCTCTCCCCTCTGCAGTAAGGCAGTGCTTTCTCCTACTCCCTTCTTTGCCCTCACAGGCTGGAACCTGGAAGGCCTCACTGCAAATGTGTATTTGAGACGGTAGCATGAACAAGAAAGGGGAGGTCTAGTCCCTGCCTAAGACCAGTTCACATTTAGGTCTGAGTACCTCAGCTCTGTTCTTGCTGAGGTGATCAGAAAAGTAAACTGGAATTGTGAGGAAAAATATGCAAGATGAGATAGGAAAGTTACACAGCAGCATAAACCTAGTGCATGCCTGCATCTTCCAGGCAGATGTGTTCCCAAAAAAAGGCATGAAGGCCTAAAGAGCCTAAAGAAAAAAGCAAAAAGGGTGACAAGGAGCACATGGTGAAATCAGAAAGAGCAACGCATTTCACCTCGGAACAAACAATAAAAGGACATACGAGACCGGCGAACATCAAGATTTTCGGAAGGACTCTGTCAGGAATTAAGCGGGTACAATGAAAAATAGCAAAATACCGGCACCTAAATAAAACAACAAGGAGGCAAACGTAAAACCCAAGAGAAGCCTGTGTTTGCTCCTCAGGCGGCACCCAAGTTCACCAACTATGGAAGGAGCAGGGCAAGGCCCCGGTCTCCCGCCGGGACCCAACGGCGGCTCGGCCCGCCGGCCCCGCTNGACCGCCCGCGGGGCGGGGCGGGCCGGGCGGGGCCGCGCACCGGGGGCAGGGCCCGCCGCTCTGCCGGGGCCGGGCGCCGGCACAGAGAACCGGCGGGGTCTGCTCGGGGCCGGTGACCGCACTGGGGCCCACCGGCTCAAGGACAAAGCTTTAAAACCCGGTTGCGTTGTAGCCGCACAGCTCACCGTCATCTGCCCAGAGCTGCTGAGGAACAAAGATGGAGTAGCAAAAATGCTTCAGGAAGATGGCTTTTGGCTTCCCCCACCGCCCCGAGGCACCCTGCCAGAACAGAGGTGCCCACCGTAGCGGCCCTGTCTGAAAACCACAGGCTTTGCTTTTCCCTTAGCTGCGGATCTGCAGCGCTGCCCAGCAGCCACAGACAAGGTAGGTACTGCCACAGGTTCTCTTCCTCATGACTAGGGAACAGCTTCCCAGCTTCTTTGCTTTTATCTTAGTCCAGAACCAAAACCATCCCCGTCTTATCCACCTGTAACAGCCTTTTAGCTCCACGACAAGCTGACAGGGTCTTCGGGAGAATAACACAGCAGAAGGCCCCACCCTCCACATCAGTCAAACATCCCGTTTGCCACTGTCCAGTGTTTAATGGCAAAATGCAAAAGTTCTTTATTAAGCAGAATAAAACCCAATATAAAAAAAAAATGAACACAAAGCAACCAGTCCACACAGAAACTTTCATTTTTCAGGTGAAAATCTATACATATCTAAGATATGTTCCCACCCCAGACTCACAGGAAGAACTCCTTCAAGGCTCAATACTGCTGGCCTGACAACAGCTCCTGCTTTCTCCAACTCAGACTCTAGTAACCCTTCCCTTTCTCCAGGTCTTATGTTTCCTTCTCCAAGGACTTATGCTGTCAGGAGAGGAACCACCTTCTCCCCTTTGTGCTCTGAGAAGCAAGTCCCCAGTGTCACACCAGAAGCATCGCTCCTCTCCAGGTTAAGGCCACAGCACTCAGCTCTAGGAGCCTGAGAAGCCAGAACAGTTCTGCCATTTGCCACAGTGAAACTAAATCCTGTAGCAATACTGGCCACATCTTCAGCTAAGGGCTGCAGTTCACAGTGAAGAAGCAGAGATGTTGGCAGCAGATCACCCACTCCCCTTTCCCTGCCACTCACTGTTGCAGAACCACTGTCAAAGCCCAGCTGTCTCACAAGGACACGGGCAGCACTGCACCGAAACCCCGAAGTACAGCTCTTTCTGTCTATTCCAAATGTGTATCTACAGCCCACCAATATGGCCAGAGCCACAGCAAGGAGGGTAAACAAACCAGAGAGGGCCCCTTCAGACTCTGCTTCTGTCTGTAAACACTGGGTGAAAAAGCACAGGTGGGTAATATCTGGTGTTTCCAGCAGTTTCAGGATCCCATTAGCAAGGCAAATTGCTCCAGCCCACAGGGAACCGTAAACACTCCTGTTGCTTTTTCTCATGTTTCTCTGTGAAGAGCCCTGGCATCCAAACAAATGCTGCAGCAGGACCCTGCTGGGGAACACACAAACCCCCCCAGTAACCCCCTGTACCAACAGGCTGTGGCAGTGCAGGGGAGGGGCTCCACATCATGGATTCAGACCCACAAGCCTGGATGCTTGTTCTCTCCTGTCCTTTATGCTGTCAGGAGGAAGATTTCTGAACAGCAAGAGCATGTGTCTGTTTGCCAGCCTTTGTGTCACCCCCATCTGATAAAACTGTCCCATTCAGGAAGAAGGAGTTGTACCTGAGTTGCTCACCCTTTCCCTGACAGCAGGTATTTGGATCCTGTAAGCCATGCTCTCACTTCCTTGAACTGTGGGTTCCCAAGGGAGATCCCTGCACATATGCCATGATGGCACTCTGCAAGAAACTTGCTCGCTGGGCCTCCTCTTCCCTCAGCCTGGAGATCTCAGCCTCCTTCATTCTCAGCTTCTCCAGCAGCAGAGAGATCTCACCCTCTTTGTCCAGCAGTGCTTCACGGTGATTACTGGATAGGGCTGTGAAAAAGCAGCATTAGTAAAGAAAATCAAGGTATCCCTAGAATAAATAAGAGCAGGCCAAAGGCAATGGAAGTGTTACAGTCAGCAAGCACACGAGGAGCTGCATGAGACAACATGAGAGGTTTTGCACAGACAGCATGCACACTTCACTGTGCAGGAAATCCAAACATTTTGCCTGCTGTGCAGCTTTGGGTGGTCATCTGAGTCTTGGTCTCTATAAAATGAGGACAGGAATCCCTGCAAATACACGTGGATGGAGAGTACAACTCTTAGGTGTACACACAGGCAGGAAGCACTTGCTGTCACTACCTGTGAGCACAGCTCAGTTCCAGGCCCAATGCAGGGTAATTCAGCATTAGCATTTGAGAAGCATGAAAGGATCCATCACCTTTCAGCTGTCTTTCCAGAGCTGCAATCTTCTCTCTCAGCCCATCCTGAGCTGTGCGTTCAGCCTCCAGGTGCCCAATCTGCTCCTGTAATTCCACTTTCACCTTATTTAGCTCTGTCACTTTCTCCTCTTCCTTACTGTCCAGGTCCTGACACACAAAGACAAATCCATGAACAACCAAACAACTTCAGCAACTTGTTCTGGCCCTGTGGTGACTATCTCTACTCCAGTCAAACTACCTGCTGAAGTTCATCCAGCCTCCTCCTGAGTCCATCAGCATACAGGGTCAACTGTTTGGCTTTGGCCTGGGCCTCAGCAACCATTTCTTTTTGCTTAAGGCAGCAGTTCTGAGCTTCATCCCTTGACTCAGTCATCATCCGCAGCTTCTCTTCTAGGTGTTCTAATCGTTGCTGCTGTAAGACATGAAGAGAAATTAAAATTAAACAGCCCCACTTCATTCCTGTGAAGAGATTCTCCCCTCTTTGTTCCTAATACAGTGAACCCTTTATTGAGTCAACTGGCACTGACAAACACAGGACACAGCCCTGCTCCCTGCACTCAGGAGTGACTCCAAGCTGCTTCCTCTTGCCAGGGAGGACACTGACAGAGACTGAAACACTCAACTGAGAAACAGAGACAAGTCTTTGGCAGATGCACCAATGCCACCACCAGTGTTTACAACCAATGCTCTACCTTCACTTCCTCCATATCTCAAATGGCTTTGCAGCACCACTGCTGGGTCCCACACATCAGATTTCTATGTCTGTAACTCAGAGAAGCATCTTCTTTTGTGATGTTATAAATAAGTAAATATTCTAATAGTCTTTGTGTATTTTCCCCATCCCTTGTTCTCTTTCACAGGATATTAACTTCATTGCCATTTTCATGGAGTTCAATGCTACAGTGACTTTATCTAGCAGCAGTAGCCACCCGAAGAAATTTCTGAGTTCAGAGAAACAGGAGCACCCCATGAAAGCTGTCATTAAAAAGAAGATCAACATCTGGCCATTGGCTTCATATGTTGGCAACTTAAATTAAATGTGCCATGACAATATCCACATCAGTTCTGTTACTACTGAAGACAATTCAAATCAGGCTTTTCAGGGCTCCTTCCTCAGCAATCACACCATTTGTGGGTCAGTGAAACCCAGAGAGGAGTGAGTTAGCTCCCCAAGACTAAAACATAGACTGGTAGCCAAACCACTTTGTTCCCACGGGGGCAGGCCCAGGGACAGGTCTTGTCCTTACCTCCTCCAAGCGTGCCTGGCTCCGGACTTTGATTAACTCCTCCTCTGCCCGGCCTCGCTCACTTAGTGCAGCTGCTTTGGCTTGGCTCAGCTCCTGCCACAGAAACATGGAAAATCATTCCAGACAGAGAAGCTGCACCAGACCAGCTGCAACACTGACCAGAAAATACTAGCAGCTTCCAGTCGCAGGCTATAAAATGACACAGCTCTCCTCCTCACTCAGCAAACAAAGATGACAAACCTTTCCTCAGTTCAAGACTGCTATCTAAATTCAATGTGAACTTCAGTTATATCAGGGCAAATATTGGTTAAAGCTTTCCAAAACAAGGGAATAGGAAAGAGCAGTGCTGGATGTAGCTGGGGAAATAGATATGGATAAGCATGCTACACTACTTGTGACAACATGAGAAACCTGTAAAGTCAACTCTTAGTAAGACTCTAACCATGTTCAATGGAATCCTTATTTTTGTCCAATCTGAATTTACAAGTTTCTCCTTGGAACCTTCTTCCTTAGTCCAAAGCAGTAAAAATAATTTTAGCTGGTATACTGCTGTTTTCTATTCCTCCTTACAGCACATGACAATCTTTACAAAGGTCTGCAGTCAGAGACTCCACAAAGTTTTCCTGCCAGCCTTCTCTGTGCACGGCTATGAGGCTCAAACGTGCCTAGAGCACTTCTTCTCACCTCGTCCAGAGATATCCTGATGGCCTCCAGCCTCTGGATCCTGCTGTGCATGGAACGTTCACTGGCCTCCATCTGCTGTGTCAAACGAGCCACCTGCAAAGCAGCAGAAACCAGCAAGTGACAGAAAACCATTCCCATCTCCAGGCACAGCAAGCAGCAGGACTACTCATCACGACCATGAAGCATCCTCTCACTGACCCACAAAGCAAAGAAAAGAAAAGACCAGCAAAGAAAAATTCTTACCTCTCCCAGAACTCCACTAGGAAACTGTAACAAAGATAGAATCTGCCCTCTAGAAACTAGGAATTTTTAGACAGAGATCCCTCCCAGGCCACAAGGAGGGAGTCCAAGCTCTCATTGTCAAGTGATACAAAACACAACATTCATTTTCTAGCTGTAATGTTGGTAAAATCTTCCCTGCCTGTGTCTTTTCTTAAAAAAATTCAATATCTTCAGAGAAATCTATTAGTATAATTTCATTTTGGAGAGATTTCAAACCTCAGTAACACTGCAAAGAGAACTGGTTGTAGTCTGTTGGCCTGTCCACACTCAGACACAACCCCCTTTGAAACATAACAGAGAAGGAACTAGCATGCTGAGCCCTGTTAAAGGACTGCTTGTGTATAAGCAATTAAAACATTAAAATGTATTTATTTCAGCAGTAGGAAAATATTCCTTATTTGTAACTACATCTGTGCACAGACCAACACAAAGGCCAGCCTCCCAGCCTCTCTTGCAGCATCACATACCACTCTGGCCCATACTCTTGAAAGCTAGAAAATCTTACTAGCTGGTAGAAAGTCTTGTGATCTCTTCAGTCAGGCTTTGCTGGAAGAAATGGCCCATTATTCCCACAATAGATCTGAGCCCACTAACTTTTTAAGTTTTTTAAGAGCACATTACAGCAAACAATGACCTCCACTGGTGATGTATGTCAGGACCAAAGAAAGACTAACCAGGATGCTGCAGAAACCCCATCCTTACCTCTTTCACCCGAAGGGATTCCATGTCTTCAAGGCTTTGTTTAAATCTTCTCTTCTCCATTTCCAGACGTTCTGCAGATTAAAAGCAGGCATATCACAATTCTGGCATTCCTGCCACACAGCTGTATTCATACTTTTCCACACTCTCTGTCAACCCTTTCTCCTCAGCTGCCTGTGCTGTGACTCAGGAACAATGACCCCAACCACAGAGGTGTCCACAAGCTGCTTCTACTCCTCCACTCACCTTCAGCCTCCACAGCCCGCAGCTTCAGTTCCGCTGTTGTGTTGGTCAAGTCTTGTTTTACCTGGAACAGCTGATCCTGCTGAACTTTGCACTTCCTCTCCAACTCATCCACCTGCGTAAGGAAATGACCACCACAAAGGTTTTTCTTTTCCTATTAGCACAAAAACTTGGCTGTGCAGGACAATGAAGAGACACCCAACCAAGGATCAAAGTAGAGACCATATATATGGAGCAGATGTTATACAAGTTCAAGTGCCACTTCTCAGACTTGGACTTGGTTTCCTACCTGATTTCTCAGCAGCAGATTTTTCTCACTGGCAGCAGACAAGTCATGCAAAAGCCTGCCTTCCCGATCAGCACCTTCCTGCAAACAGAATCAAAATCAAAAACCTGTACTCCCCCTAGTTCTTGCACTATCAATCTATGCAACCAACCAACATCACACCCAGCTAAATCCAACCTACACCATAAGCACCAGGGCTGCTCTTCACACCTGGCAACTATCTACCTAATTTACACAAGAATTTTTGTCATGGTGGCTTTAGCTAACCCAGTAGTGGTAAAAATCATGCTTGCCTATTGCATCTAGCATCCTAGAAATCTACACAAACCAGTTATGACCTATAGCCCTGCTCTCAAACATAACTAGGACTTACCCAGCTCACCTGCTTTTGTTGCTGGAGCTCCCTGAAGTGGCATTCAGCCACAGAGTTTTGTTCCTGTTTCATGGCATTCAGCAGCTCTCCCAAGTTGTGCACCTTCTGCTCAGACAGAGCCAGGGCAGCTTCAGTCATCTGCAGCCTATAAAGAAAAGCATTTTATGGAGTCTTTTCCAAGGCAGACACTGCAGCAAGCTCTCTATGCCACCTGGTACAAGGTGCTAATGTCCATCTTGCAGTAGATGAAATCAGACCACCTAAATGAGGCATTTTTTGCTTCTGGGAAAAGGACACCACTGACCTCTGTACACAGCACCATCTGCAGTGACCTGGGACTTTTCAGGGCCCAGTGTTCTGCTGCCCATTGCATTTGCCCTGCATTGTCTTCCACGAACCAACTTCCCCACCCAGACCCCTCCAGGATTTGCCTCCTCCCACAGAACAAAGCTGGCTATTTAATATCACTGTAAAGTTGTTTAAAATTAGAGACAGGATTTTAAAGGTGAGTAGCAGAAGCAATTTGCTTGTTCTGTCCAAGAGGGACGTGTCCACACCACTGCATGGCATAACAACAAGGCCTTTACCTGGCAGAACTAAACTAGGCAGGCTCAGCAGTGTTTGAAGGCAAACCACGTGCAATGGCTCTGCACAGCCTAGCATGTCTTTTGAGCACCTCTTCCTCACTGTTCCCAAGCCAGGCTCCTCCATACCTGCAGTGGTTCCCAGAGAACACTGTCAGTTGCCAGGGGAAGCAGGTAAAGATTCCTGCCAGGCTGTAAACAATGCAAGGAACATGCCCCCATCCCATCTGCACAATGCTTTCTCTTTCTTCCCACCTTCTGTAATTCTCTTGCTCTTACACCAATGCACTGTAATTTTACTTAAAAGCAGGCTAAGTATCTAGTGTGGCAAACTCAGAGGCTTGATCTGACTGTAATTTCTGGATATTACTGCAGAACTAACCAAAATAGTAATCCAGCTACCCTACAAGATTATCCCCCTTCTTAGAAGCTCTGCTCGGCACTGCTTATACAGCACAGATAGTGGGAAGACAAAGGTTTTCCTCCTCCATACTTGGTTTTCAGTGAATTCATAATGGAATACTGCTCATCCAATGCTTCCTGCAGCTGGCTGACTCGTGCTGCAGACATTCTGCATTTGGGAGGAAAAAAAAGGAAAAAAAAGAAAAGGTGGGTAATTTCAGCCAGGAAATGGAGAGTGCTCAATTCTGCCATCAAAGAGCAGAAAACATTTATAAATCTAACTCACTTCTCACTCCTGGCTCTTTCTTCTTTCTGCTTGTCTACAGTATCCATAAAATCCATGAACTGGGAGCAAGGCAAAATTCAGTGAGAAAATGAACTGCATCAGCTACAAACCTTTATATTTCACATCCTTCTCTTCCCAGCAACAGCTGAAGACATGTCAACCCACTCTTCTGGAAGCAAACTGGAAGTTTGATTGGTTTATTGGCACATCTGAGTAAGGTCATTAGCTATAGGGACTCTGCATCCTCAGGTGTCAGATGGAAAAACAGATCTCTAGGTTTACACCACTTGGAAAATAGCAAACCAATTGCAAAAGAAGAAATGAAAGCACAAATAACCAAAACTCCTCCAGAATCCAGAGTGAATATGTTCAGCAGGGATGTGTCCATACTCATACAGTCACTTGATTAACCTAGCTCAGAGGAAGGACTCAATGTACTGAACCATGCTGTGTGCCTGCCCATAAAAATGCACATGCAACTTCAAGTGCACAATAACACTCACTGAGTGTTCTCTGGGGACCTCAAGGGAAAGCAAAGGATTCCAGTTTCCCCATTTGAACTGCCAACAGCTGCTGACCTGCTTGTTCTTCTCATCCTTCAGACTCAAAACCTCCTTGCTGAGGATGTTCACTTGGTTCTGGGCCTCACTCAGGATAGCCTCACGGTCTTGGTTGTGATCCAAGGCTTGTTCTGATGCAGAGAGAGCAGGAGAACATGCACAAGTTTCTAAAGCAACAGAATAGCAAGCACTGATGAAGAGACAGCACTCAGGATGACCACTGGCTATCAGAAGCACCAGGACAGTTGCCCTTCTCAAGCTGGCCGATGTAGAGAGAGTCCCGCCTTACATCACAAGGTGGGACGGGGTCAAAGAGAGCAGTGTGTGTGGGGTAATCAACACCCCAGCCTCAGGAAAACTGTTCAGCTCTGCTGTGGGCAGGACAATGACACAGGATGAGCTGCATAAGCCACAGCAACACTTGACTCATCAGAGGCAAACTATGAGCAAAAGCCTCAAGTTCTCCCACATTCACACTGCATGGCCATCTCTAGTAACTCAATCCAAATTTTTTTTTTTTTGCTTTTGCTGGTCAAAGTGACACTTCAACTTGACTAGCCCTCACTAAAGGACAAGAGGAGGTGACATAGGGCACTGTGGAAGTGCTATTGAGAAAGGGAGGGAAAGAGGTAGCGCTCCAAGTGTCCTATATCCCCCAAGTGCTGAACTGGGAAAGGAGTTAAGTGATTCACTACTGTACACACATCATACTCACCCACAGCTTTCAGGATGTCCCCAGGAACATTGTTCCCTGCCAGCTCCAGCCTCTTCAGGGTCTTGTTGCTATGCAAGCAGTTCAGCAAAGCTCGGCCACCCAGAAGCCCAATGTTATTCCATCGCAAATCTACACAGAAAGCAAATTTTCACCATGGTTGTCACACATCTGCTGAAAAACACAGGGCTCAAGAGAACCCATGCTCTTTGTGTATCTACAAGCATGGTTAACTAATCCCAGATGGTTTTAGTACAAACACAGGTGAATACTGCGGCCTCTTTCAAGATGAATGAGAGGGAGAGAAAGTGACAAAGCAGGAAAGGCAAGGGTAAATCTTTAGTAAACTGCAGGAAGCCATGACAACTGAAAATCTGCACAAGTCTGCATCTCACATTTGGCTCTCACGAGCCCTACTTCCACAGACAGAATCTGTGGATGAGAAATAATCAGCAACAAAAGCCACATTCTCCTGAAGGAAATTCCAGCAAAATTCCATACAAGGACAAAGCAAGTGTGAATTAAGTATCAAGAGTCTGTTATGAGGCATGCCAACAGCAATTACAAATAGGAATGAAAACACTTCCTCCTCCACTAAAGACTGTTCTACTCCAAGGACACAGTTCTTCATCTGCAGGTTTGGTTCCAGAGCCTCCAATTTCAGTTCCCACTCTCCAAAGGCCATGGGGTTGTGACCTCTCCCTGCACAAGGTCAGCAAAGCACTCCAGACTGACAGGATTCAGGAACGACACCGACCAGTTGGAAGAAATTGAGGCAAGAAACCTGAAGATACATGTGCGTTTGCATGCATGTATGTGTACATGGGCAAAGAACTCTTACCCAGCTCCTGAAGGCTGGTATTTTGTGTCAGTGCCATGGCCAGCTCCTCAGCCCCTTGATGGTTAATCTGGTTATTGCGCAGATCCAGACGCTGAAGAAAGTTGTTTGCTCTCAGTCCTTGGCAGAAAAAGGAGAAGCCCTCCTCCCACATGCCGAGGCTATTCCATTCTAAGGTTAAGCTAGGGAAATCAGACAGGATTGGTGTTCGTGGAGCAAACGGACAGCTGTGTGACCTTGAGTGACACACGGACCACAGGACACCCGCTCAGACACCCAGCTCTGCAACTGCACTTGGTTTCAGAGAGCAGATGCTGCCAGGGCCCAGCATCCTCCAAAAGAGCACCTCCAGTTTTCATGCCTTTGCCTCTCCCACCCCTTACAAGAAATTGCACCACTTGGCATTCCTCCTACCCCAACAAAAAACACCCTCAACCCTTTTTAAATGTTGTGCTACATCCGGCAGGCATAGCACAAAGCAAGATAGATACATTTTTTTACCTCCTGATGGATTTGTTCTGCCTAAGAAGTTTTCCCAAAGCCTCAGCTCCCATGGTTCGCAGATTATTTCCCTGAAACAGAAGGCCCAGATGAGCAGTAGGCTAAGCCTGTCCCAGTCCATCTAGACCACAAAGACCACCAGATGCGTCCCAGCTGTAATGCCAATTTCAGTCAGGCAAAGATGGTCCAATCAACATTTGTCTCACGTATCAGTCAGCTTTCCACAAAATGAAAAACCATGGAGGAACAGTGGATCCATATGCACCACGACTGAGAGCTTGCAAAAATCACAAAATAGCACAGGATCAGCATGGGCCACGATGGGACAGAAAATGGTGATTCTAGACAAGCATAACTATTTTAACACACTTCATTAAGAAGGACTCTGCTAACACTAGCACAAATGAGTAAGAAAGTTATGATGTAGTTTGTGACTGTAAATTCAAGGAAATAGCTGTATGCCAGAGGAATACAGACAGAAAGTCACTCTTAGTAGAGAAACAATCACATCTGAGGGCAGATTCTTAGTTCAAAGCCCAGGCTAGTCAAAAGACAGAAACACAAGTAGAACAGCTAGTAACTCACTGATCAATACAGAAATCCCCCAAAAAGCCTACATACGCCTCATCTGCCCAAATAGCTTCCTGTCAAAAGAGAGTAACAATAAAAGTGGATAAAGATGATCTGCAAAGTAACTTTGGAAAATTGTGACATGCTGTTAACGAGTCAAGGAATGAGTCACTTGAGAACAAAAACCTTACAGAAGTAAGCATCTTGTTGAACAATCCTGCACCAGCACTGTCCAGCTCTCTTTCTGATTACGCCTGTACTCCTTTCTCCTTCTCAACCATAGAACATTTAATTCTATTCAGACTCACCTTCAGATCCAAAGATTTGACTGTGGTGTTGGAGCAAAGACCATGTAACAAAAGTCTTACACCTAAGCAGAAAAAAAAAAAAAGCTGTTTATTTCATCTGTGAAACGCTCTGCCTAAATCGGCAGCATATCATCCCAGCGTACCGTTCTGTTAAACAGCCCGCTCAGGAGACGTGGCTGCGGGAAATAAATTACTTGGTAAACTGCCACTGCTGCTGGGAAGCGTGAGCCTGAGCTTTCAGGGCAGAAGACTGTTTATATATTCTCAAAAAGGTGTCCGGGCAGAGGTGCACCTGTCAGCTTGTACATCTACCTGACCCAGCCCTGAAAAAAGCCCGCGTCTAGACAGGCTCTGCGGACACGGACGCGCTGCCCACGGAGCCCGCTCACTGCCGGCCACTGTAACCGGCCGGACTGTCCGCTCCGTCCACGGCCAACAACAGCAGAGCTGCCCTCGCCGCCGGAGGGAGAACCGAGGGGTGCGCGACCGCCCGCACGGCCACGGACCGGGCACCTCGGCCGGCCGCAAACGCGAGCGGCCTCCCGGCGCCGGAGGGAGAGCGGGGCGAGCGCGCACCTTCCTCGCTCAAGCCGCAGTCGCCGAGCGCCAGCGCGGCGAAGGGCGCGGCCCCGGGCAGCAGCCGGCCCAGCGCGCTGCACGTCTGCAGCGACAGGCTCTGCGCCGCCAGGTCCAGGCGGCCCCGCGCCCCGCCGGGCTCCCGCAAGCGCCGCAGCACGGCCTCCTGCGGG
>VXAX01005839.1:146615-185552 GCA_013399835.1 Leptocoma aspasia | reverse complement strand
TTCCGGGACGGGAGGACCCGAGGTACCGAGGCGGCGGCGGGCGGGTCCGGGCGGTTCGGGCCGGGCCCCCGCCTCCCCTAACCGCTCTGTCGCCTTGTCGTGGCAGTTAACGGCGACGCGCAGCTGCTGATGGCCGAGCTGCTGAAGGTCTTCGTCCGGGGTGAGCGCGCAGGGCGGCCCCCGCCGCAGAGCGATGGCTCCCGGCTCCTCCCCGAGCGCCCGGCCACCCTCCGGCCGCTGCCGCCCTGCTCCAGCTCTGCTGCCCCCCGCACGGCTGCAGGGCTGACCCAGCTGCCCGCACTCAGCCGAGGCGCTGGGCCACCTCCCTCCTCCAGGACACCAGCCCGGCACCCAGGTGAGAGCTCCCAGACCCCTCTCACCGCCCTTCCCTTTCTTTCACTTGGGCTGCAGAAGCGGCGGCACGGGCAGCTCGGCAGGCTCAGGCAGAGGACCTGGAGAAGGTAGATACTGAGCAGCTGGAGAAAGTGTTGCCACAGCTGGTATGTAGCTGTGGGCCTGAACTGCATGGGAGCAGGATGAGGATATGGGCTGAACAGCCTAATCCTCATTCTTTTGGGAGCTGTTTTGAGAACCCAACCACTGTCCTGACTTGCTTGCTGCTCTTTCCTTACAGCTTCTGGATTTCTAGAGGCCTCCTGAAGCACATGTCACCTGTCAGCAGACAGTCCTGACCTGGCACGTGTCTCAGCCTCAGAGACACTCTGCGAGGACCAGTCTCAACTTTTTCTTCCCCTGCCATTTTGCTTCTGTTTCCTTTCTCCTTTACCAAGCACAACACAGCCCAAAGCAACAATACTGTCAAATACTATTTTTGAGAAGAGGCTGCCACAAGCTTACTTTGTTCAGCTGACTGCATAACTGGTTTCCAATTTACTGCCTTACTCCCGTAACAGAGGCCTGTGTTTCGCAACTTGGTAAGAAGCTATTGCTTTCTCAGCTAATGTGAGAAAGAGGTGCTGCTTCACAGAGATGCATGGAAATACTTAATGGCTGGAAATACCATCCAGCCTTCAGGCTCTCATTGCCTCAAGCAGGCAGCTGTAACAGCAACTCCAGGTGCAGCTCCAGGCCTTTCTAATGAATAGGTCATTAACAGGAGCTTGGTCACAGGCTCTTGCCAAGAGCAGGTAACTGATCTTTATTTTATAAATAAACAGTATCTGTCCCTCACTACCTTCCAGTATTTCTTGGGCTGTGACATCAAAGAATGCTTGAAACCTTTTAACCATTCAGTATTCTCCTCAGAGGCTGCTCCCCCTCTGCTATAAATTTGTTCTCACAAAGAAACATCAGTAAGTTAAAAACAAGTCTCCCTTCCTTGTGTAGGCTCTTTGCTGCAATTCATCATCAAAAGTCAAGTTGCTTCAAAGACTTGTGGCGTTTCCCCCTCACCCACCCTCTTCCCTAAATCTTTGTAGGACGAAAGGAAAAAAGGACAAAATAACAAACAGCATGTGTGAGAATCCCACATCACGGGACAGCCTGGCCCCTCTGGCAGCAGGGGGGCCACTGTGAAATAAGAAACCTTGCACATGTGGGCAGGACCCACAGAGCCCAGCTGGCTTTGCTGGAAGTGCGTGGCTGGCTGCAGCGTGGCCCGGGGCTCCGGCCACTGGCTCCTGCAGGATCAGCAGGAGCCAGCAGTCCTTGTCCCAGAACAGCTGTGACAGGCACAGCCTCAGTGGGTCACTGTGCACTTTGAGCCAGGAGCTATCGGGGTCATCCCTCAGGACACCAATCACTTGGAAACCTCACAAAAAGTGCAGTTTAGTACATTCTGGTGACAGTGCCAGCTTAAGCAGTCCCCAGCTGAGACAACTGTTCAGCTGTACAACACATGCAATGGAGGAACCGACCTAGTTCAGCCTTCAGGCCCACAACCATTGGTAAAAAAAAGGCAATAGCAAAAAAAAAAAAAAAAAAAGGCAAGCAATACTGTCTTGGAATGCCGTAAAACCCCAGGGATGAGTTCAGCTACACTAGCAGACGCGATACTGAAACAAAACCAGTTCATCAGGTACCTGCAGGTACTGTTCGTCGGCAGGGCAGGAATCCTTGCAGTCAAGAGCCCACCATTTTAAATGGTGTCCTGTCCTTAAAGAATTCACTCCTACTTCCTTGCCTTTTCCAGATTTCAGATCCTCATCTCTGCCTCCACTCTGACACCTACTGAAACAGCAGTCCCAAAGCTGCTGCCCTAAAAAGGCTCAAGTTCCCTTCCCTGACACACAGAGAATTGCTGATGTGGACATCCACAGTAAAGCAGCAATTGAATAGCAGGAGCAGCAGCTAAAAGTAACTCTTAGAATAGGGAAGGGGAATAAGATCTCTTGTCTAGCTATTGAAGGTAGCAATTTTTCATTCCTGTGGTTAAACTGGGTTTGATGCACGGCTGAGTTACACAAGGGACAAGCATGGGCAGAACTGCCTGAGGGAACACAGTCAGCAAGGTAAAGCCCCTACACTTAACCCATGAAACTGCCCCAGGAATACTGATACTGCTGCTTGTGTTCCTCAACTTGTTTTCTTATGCCAGGTACTTGCAGGGGATAGTTATGGTCCTAACCCTTTACAAAAACTGACAGAACAGCTTAGAAAATCAGTTAAGCAGATTGTACTATTTGATGTCACCTGTGCTCTTCAAAAAATACAGACTATCACATCTGAAGGCACGCTGCAACTTCCTCCCAGCTACACTGCTTCTGCATATCCTAATCCTGGAAACCAAAAACACCAGCACAAGTATTTCACCACCTATCATTAGCAATGGCTCCTGGTTTCCCCACAGGATATCCTGTACAAATTCAGCAAGGCAGCTCTAGCTACTGTCTACCTCTGATTTGTGTGACATGAATAAGCCTGATACAGCACCTGAATCAAGATACTGACAAGTCCTACGCAGCGTGGGCTCAGCACACACTTAATCCACTAAAAAGCAATAAACTTTAAACATTATTTGACTGGGGTTTTTTTGTTTGCTGTGGTATGTCTTTTATAGCCATCAAGTGGCAGAAGGGGTTGCTTTCCACAGGGAGGATTTAGTACAGGAGCTGTACACAGTGCTCTCACATTCCTGCTGCCAGTGGCCGCACACGTTCCCTGTTTACCTTTGGGTGTCATATAAGAAATCAATCAACTTTTTTGCTAAAGCATTCTGTGCTCCTTCTGCTTTGAGTCGCCTTCTTCCTCTTCCACCTTTCTTTCATGCCTCCCCCTCCCTCCACGTTTCTTCAAAGCATCTGTGAGCATTTGGAAGTAATTAGACCTAAAGGGAAATGTTGGCCAGGCAGGGAGACAATGACAAGTGCCAGGGACCCAGGGTGCCCTTTCCAGCCACTTTGAAGTTCATTCAGATGGTACAAAGCTCCTTTTGCTTTGTTGGAAAAAAATGGGAGGAAGGGAAGGAGGCATGACAGGCCAATTGAAAAGAGAGCAGGTTCCTGTGAACTGACAGACACACCCAGTGCCAGGGCAAGCAGCTATCAAAGGGACCAAGCAAAAGGGCCCCTGTGGCCACTCTGCTTTATTACATCTACAAATTGTGCAGATGCACATGCAGTGCAGGGAGGAAACAAGGAAAATGGAAAACATGGCATTACTGTACCATGGAACCCCAGCTCTCCACAGATCACTGATCCATGGAGAAGACTTCAAATAAAACCCAGCACCGTGACTGCCATGGCACTACAGACTTCATCTCCAGTCCAAGGGTGATTCCAACCAATATTCATCCCCCCATGACGTCTGCAGGAGACAAAGATCTGGACTGGGCCTTTTCCCTGTACACTAACTTCTGTGCAGAGCACAGCTACCCTGCTCTGGGAATACTCAGGCTACCAATCAACTGTCATTTGAAGAGACCCTTCAGCTGGATGTTTTTTTTCCTTGCTGTAACCAATTACTGATGGCAATTATACAGTGAAAATAAAACTAGAGCTTAGGGCAGAAACAAGCTCAACTGGCATTCCATGAACAGACACCTGTGTTCCTTGCTAACAAGATTCTGGCAACTGAACACAATATGAGTGCAGCAGCCCAAGTGCTTCATAGGAAACTTCACTGATCTGAACTGGTTTAAGTAACTTAAGTGCTTCCTCTTCATTCATCTTCCAGCCATCTATGTCCAGAATTATCAGCAGCACTAACCCTAATCACTAGGAGACAGAGAGAAGTCTTGTTCTAGGCACCACTTAACAATTATAGGTAAAGCTGAACCAGACTGCATCTTGCTACTAGAATACAGGCTAGACTCATGTGATCTCTGAAGGTGGAACCGAGAGGATTTGAATTTAAAAATATGGATAGAAACAAAGCCCTTTGCAGAAAGTATATAGGAATCATGTCCCGCTTAATTCTCTATTGTCATTATTTGCATGCAAGAAACCTTACATTTAACCTCTAACCTTGCTTCTGTAGTCACAAAGACCAGGCCCTCCACTCCTCCACCAGCTGCAACCGGTATCTGAAATAGCCATTCTCTTTTTATAATTAATGTTCATACAGATTAGATCTCTCCAGGGCCACCAACACCTTTTACACATTCGCAGTAAGTTTGTGGAGAAAAGGGCACAGCTGACAGCTCAGTGATCCAGCAGCCCAGGATGCTTCATCTCTTTCCACCTACAAAATAAACACAGCACCAGTAAAACACTTAACATGTAATTATCACTTAGTCATTTCTCAGTAACACGGTCTGGTGGCTGAGGGTTCTGGTCACTGCTGCGTTCAGGCAGCACTGGGGACCACAAGAGAGCACTTGGGGAGATGAAATGGTAAACACATCACAACTTTCAGAGCAGGGAACTTCATCCTTCATATTATTAACATGCAGCTTAGAGCATATTATTACCCTTTCATAACTGTTAAATGGGAAACCTGCACAGGTAGGTGAGATGATATTTTGTAATTTATCCAGATAATCTTGGAAAAGAAAACTATTTCAAGTGCAATGCTTCAAACATACTGGAAATGGTGAACAGTGTAGATCCTGTTTCCCCTGCATCAGCATCTCAGCACCAATCTAACCAGAGCAGCCACAGCAGGAAAACACTGACCCACTGCTGACAGCCTTCACACCTTACCCTCTGCCTGCAGAACTGACAGCCCCACACTGTCATCCAGAAACCAATACTAAAATTCCTATCCATGAAGTTAACACTTGGCATTATTAGCCAGCTCACTCAATGTAAGAATTACTAGTTTTGCTTCCATTAAGGGAGCAGACTGAGTGTCTCTTTTTTCCGCCCCCCGGCTTTCCTTCTCTTTCTTCCCCCCCCCGCCACCGTCTTTGCCACTGCATCAAAAAGTAAATACTGCCAATTACTTAATTCAGGAATTCTTTTTATAATTACTTCATATTCTGTATAAATTCTCATCTAAAATACACACATAAGCCATTTGTTCTGGGACTAAAAACAAGGTCACAGTTTTCTGATCAGGACAAAACAAGGAAAAAATCGTAATGGACACTTGGTTGCAATCTTAATTATGGAAAACCCCTACTGGTTTGCAGTGAAGATTAAAAAAAGGAAGACCAACTAAAAAATTCAAGAGAAGTACTAAAACAGACTACAGCAGCAAAAGGAAATTTATGCCAGAGATTTAACAGATTACACGGGCCCTTGGTATGTAGAATATCCTGCTATTAGTATTTGAACTACACTGGCAGAGATAAGAGTTCAGCACATCAAGCTCAGAACACAGTTAAAAATGCTACAAGCATATGGATTGGGCATCAGATTTCCCAATGTTCAGAATCTGCATTCACATACTTCTCCAGTGAAGGCTGAGGTTCAAGTCACCAACAAATTTGTGACTGACAAGCACTGAACCAAATGTCCTGCAAGCATAAACTGACATCTGCAACAATATTGCCAATATCCAACAGGTTTGGCAGAGAGGAGGCTGCCTTTTGGGCCAGCTCAGAATGAGCAGAGCTCTCCTATGATTCACTGATACCTGGAAGCTTCAGCCATTTGGGTATTTTCCCAGGGGCCTTTCTAAACACTTGTGGAGCTCCCTGAGTGCTGACTGCTTCTGGCTGCTCAGTGGTCTTTTCGTCACTTCCCACTTCTGGTCCAGATAGGGATGGAGCCACTGATGCTAAAGTTGATGAAGCAGAAGGAACTAATGATCTGGAGAAACATTGGAGACAGGAAATAAGCAAGTAGAATTAAGCTTCATTTTTCATAACAGCCCCCTGTACCACCACCACCTTTAAACTTTTAAAGTTAGATTGCACTAACTGATAGAAGCACTGGTATTTACTTAAGTCACTGAAATCCTACTCTGCAAAGGACTCACAAAGCTATGAAGTCGAGTATGACAATACGACTGTTTCTGGAGAGAATGAAGTCCTAGTATTTTCAAAGCACTTTTCTTTGTAGTAAGATGGGCTCATTTCCTGCTTCCCATTCCTGAAATACTAAGGCATTTGCAACTCTATTCAACCCCAACATACCTGGCTACTAATAAATCAGCTGCAGAAGGAGAAACTGCAGAGCTCAGCAGGTCAGATTTCAGGTAACAAGCTGTTTAGAAATGAAACCAAATCACATATTTGTTAACACAGATACATCAATCACCACAGTATCACATAGCTCTCAGCTCAGAAAATACCTGCTGTATACCACAGTAAACCTACATCGCCTTCCCCTAAATGGCACAGGACATTACTAAACCATGCCAATTTCTTTCACGACTCAGAGGTGTTCTATTCCATCATTCAAACCTCAAGACCTTGACATTTTCCTTCAGTGCTCACTGCATCTCAGGAACTTTTCTGAAGTGAAGCCAGAGCATGCTTTGGTCTCTGGGAGAAACAGGGATTCTAAGCATAAACCAGAGATGCCAAAGAACCTAAGATTCAGATCTGTTCTACCATCTCTAGCCAGTCCACTACTACAGGAGCTCTGCAAAAGCATTTCATAGACATTCGTCTAGTTAACATTTTGAATAACAGGATTTTTTTTCTACAGAGTCATTCTTCCATCATTCTTGATCCCATGGCAGACAATGCCTACTCCCCAGCCTATCAAATCCCATTAAAGAGGTACAATGTCTACATCTGTGCCCAAGCTAACTGACCAAACCAGCTCTGAAGAGCTTCAGCCAGTCAGAATGGGGACATTCACCAGCATCCTCAAGGACTGCAGCTTCTTTTGGTAGAAGAACTCTGGCTGTAAGGATGCAATATTGAGTCTACTGCAGGAACTACACAGGCAGCTGAATGAGAGAGGAAATGCACTCACCCCTGCACTCCTCCGATCCAAAATGAACGACAGCAGTTGGGAAAAGTTTAGCCTGCAGCAAAAGGGGAAAAGAAGGTATCACTGTAGATGCTTTCAGTTCACTGTGAACATTAGAGGCAGGTTAGGCAGCTACAGACAAATTCATGGAGTTCAAGCCAAGGTCACTAACCATCTGTAATTCAGGAAAACCTAAACTTGTGCAGAGCACAGGCCACTCAGAGTAAGACACGAAGGAAAATTTTATGATCTGATGTATCAAACAGGTGATGAGTCCTCTACAGCGAGTGATCACGGCAGGAATGCCCTGCCATTGCTTCTCCTCTGTCCCCACATCCCAGGCCATGGTACTGCACCCAGATTCTCCACTGCTGAGCAGATAACGTTAATATGAGGAACAATCTTCTAAGACCTGAGTGGCTGACACCAAGAGAAGAAAAATCCAGCTATGCCCTCCCAAAATCCATTCTAAATCATTTTATTACATTTACATCCTGCCTATAGTTGAAATTTGTCTAGTTTCACCACGTTTCCAGGATTAAGTATTTCTTTTTATAAATCCAACCTGAATTCCTAGTTCCTACTTATCAGAATAACTGCCATATTCAAACATTTTTTTCTATCCAGTGGGTTTGGTTATTTTCTTTTCCTTTTATTTCAATGGAAGTCCCTGTAATTTGCATTTCTTCTTGTCCTTTTACAGGGCACTGCTAAGAACTCTGGACCACATCCCTTGCTGTTTCCCATCTCTTTTGCTACACACATTGACAAGACTCCCCAGAGCTTCTTTTTTCCAGGCTGAACAACCTTGACTCTCTCCCCATATGTCAGATGCAGGTCCCTTCATTATTTTTTGGTCCTTTTCTGGGCACCAGAGAAACTGTGAAACTGGACTTGCACATGCCCTGTTCAGCTAAGGAATCACAAATGCACCGGTAGGTATAAAGGAGGGACCTACCTATGGAGGTTGTTCTGCCACCTACAGTGACCCCAGTGTCACACCACCTCTTCAAAAAAACTCAGTGATACATCACGAAGCACTACACAACCACATCCAGTGGTGCACCCAAGTGTTCCCAAGGGAAAAGCAGAGCAAGAGAGTCAGTTATTAAATTTCATGCTAAAAACAGACACTACTGCAAGCTCAGGCTTAAATTTTTAAAAGGGTATGATATGCAGAATATTAATATGATATGGCATAACCAACCGTATTCTGAAAAGATAAGCATCGTATTTATTACCTGCATTATATGCCAGTATAATACCACATGAAGAATAACTAGTTGAAAGCTGTTAAGCTTTTAGGAAGCCTTGTACTAAGAGACAGGTAAAGAAACCAAATCATCATGGTGTAAAAGAGGCAAGTACTGCTACAGCCAAACACTGTACAGCAAATGTGAATTAATGGTCTATATTTTCCCTGGCAAAACAGCAACACTAAACTTGTCACACTGATCCAATAAATAAATAACCAGATAAAAGCAAGTCACTGCCCCACTTGGTATCACTCTGGGAACTGTGCAGGGCAGACTGACTGCTCTGGAGTTTTCTTGAGACTCTGTTGCCACCATCAGCCCAATCTGGACACTGGAATGATGGTCCTTGGACCCAATCCAGCACAGAAATTACCAGAACTCAGAAGAACCCTGATCTTCACAGAGGGGGCTGTGGACTGATGCCTAATATGGAGACTAATAAAATTGTATTAACTGAAGGCAAAATGAAATAGCTTCACCTCTCCTCCTGCCTACAAGCTTCAGACGAGCATATGGTATTAGGCATTTTTTTGACATTAATCCAGAGGCCATAGGAGACTGTGTCATGCAGCACAGTCAAGATCACGCTAGGCTGAAACAGGAGACATTCATCACTCTACTCCAAGACTCAGCTCCTGCTAAAGCATCCAGGCGAATTCACATCCTTGAACTGACATTTTAGCAAAATAATTATTTATTAGGTCTTTTAACATTTCATTTCTCAATCAATAGGGCCTAAGGTTGCCTGCTCCAGTCACAAAGACAGCTCTCCATAAACTTTTTTAATTACAAAGTACCAGACATGGTTTAGAAACCCCAGAAAAAACTCTCAAAAGAGCTTTGATGTTTCCACAGCATTCGCCTATTTAGGAAATGGGTGCCTTAAAAAAAGGGCCCCCCCCAACACACATACACTCAAGCCCTTTTACACACAACATCCTTTTCATGCCAGCTGCAAGTTGGAAAATGAGGTTTTTGTAGTGTGTTAGTGTTGGAATTTTTTAATAACCTCCCCTCTCTTTTTTTTGCCTCCCAACCAATTATCTTGGTAAATAATTAACATTCTGAAGGAGATAAGTAAGCACAGAAACTCAGAACTCAAAGCCCTTTAGTTCAAAGCCCTGCCCTTTTCTCTTCGTTTCCCTGCTGCTGCCACTGAAACTTCCTTGTCAATCAAGCTCTGGGCACACACATCAAAGCTTTATGTGGGAATGGCCCCAAGGGGTCAGAGAAAATTCATGGCAGGGCCTGTGTGAGGCACAAAAAGAGAAAGAGAGTGAGAAATACAGACTAAGAGCTAGACAGACTCACTCAATCAACAAACATATAGACAGACTGTGCCCCAATATAAACCTCTACCCTATTTACTCACAGGTCTTCAAATAACCATAGTCCAGTTTCAGGATTTCCTACTGCTGGCAAAACATCAGTCCAAACGTCTCAGTTCAAAATCTTAATTGAAAGAAACTAGACAGCAGCCGTCAAGTACACAGAATGCAACGTCCTTCCCATGGCTCCTTTCCCTGCATCCTTATCCTTTCCTAGCCAACATGGAGTCCCCTCTTTCCAAACCTCCATCCAGCACAATTTTTTTCTTCAATTCAAACAGACTACTGGCTCATGCCCAGAACCCTTGGTCTAGCTTCCTCTGTGTGGAACTGTCAGGTACCACCCCAATCCCAGCACTCCCTGAGGGAGCAGCAGAGAAGGCAGCCAGCTACACCTCACCTGGGAATTCTCTAGCCAGTCACTGGCAGGACCTAATGCTGTCCCAGAGTTTTTTATAATCTGAAAGTATTTAAATCAGCAGCATTTTCACATTAAAAAATAAAAGCAGGCCAGTGGAATGATCCCACTGTCCAAGGACTGTCTCGGCATAAAGATGAGAAGGTTTTAGTAGATTCTGTCCATGAAAACATATGAGCCCCAAGTCAAAGCCTTCAGCATTCTCTAACACACCTAAGAATCTAATAATCAAACACTGGGCAGGCCATCACCTGAAAACTGTTTTCTCAAGTCAGCTCTTCTAATGTTTGCAGTTGTTCTAGTGCATCTGACAATGTTTCTAGAACAACTCTGCAGTTCTTCACTGCATAGGGTTCTTGCAAGAACATCTGTGAATCAGAACAGATTTTGAGAACTCTTAGAATCACACTGAGCCTGCCAGGTTGACTAAAAGAATCAAAGGATGTTCGAAACAAGTAACTCAAAAAGCTCCACTCACTTATATGCAGAGAATTACTACAATAGGACTGAGCCAACAGCCAGTTACTACACTCCAACACCCAGCATTTCTCTTCCTTGCTGCTTTGATTTCCAGCCAAAAAATTGCCATTCTGACTGGGGAAATAGATGCTATTAATCTATTGAATCACACTGTCCAAGGTGTATTTACAACATACAGTCAGATTACTGCACGAATACCTAGAAATCCGACTGAAAATGGTGTCCCACTGTGCAATTATATAGATGCAATGTAAATAAAAATACTTTGAGCTTGTGGGTTGTTTTTCTATTTGTGGGTTTCCTGGTTTTGTTTCAGTTTTTTGGGGCTTTTCTTTTTTATACAGATGAAAAACTGAGACCCAAAGAGATAACTTACTCAAGGTCACACAGGATGGCAGCAGCAGCAATGAGAACTAAGCATGCAAGTCTCAAGAACCCCATCCAAGATCATAATCACAGGACAGCTTTCTTCTGAAGGGATTAGAAAGTCACTGAGGCAAGGAGAAATGTAAATCAAAGTCCTGCCTATTACCCTCCTCATTTAATAAATATTACTCTAAATGACCATCTCCTCAGATTTTAAAAAGATGTAACACAGCTTCACCCATTTGCTTAGTTACAGTTGCAGTTTAAATGAACACTTTCTATTTCAGAGATCTGAAGACCAGCCTGTTACTCATAAAGCCACATTTAGTCTGCAAGGATCCAGCTGAGTAACTGGGGTTTTACTGGGAGAGATAGCAACAGTTACTGGGACACTGCGGTGGCGGTGGCGAGCGTGGCTTGTGACAGCTCGGCGTCCTGGCTGTGCAGTGGCACACTGGGAATGCTGCATCTCACATTCCTTGACAAAAATACCCACTTTAGAACAACAGTCCCTGGTGAATCCAGCTGTGACACAGCAGAGAGACATTTCTGCTTTGTTTTGCTGCATGTTTTACTAACTTGTTCTCTAGAACACGGAAGATATTTCAGGCAGAACCCTCCCCAAATAACACCCCAATACTTCCTCTTTCTCAGACATACATATGCAAAAAAATCTGAGAACAGAACACTGCAGATGATGCACATTATTCTGGGTAAGTTGTTCTCTTCCCTGACAGAGCAATGCTGTCAGACCAGGCAGAGGCTGCTGCTGAAGGGAACTTGCAGCTGCCAGAAGGAGCAGAATTCTTTCCGTTACACAATCTGAAAAGATCAGAGTGCCACAGGTCTGCTGTTAGACTGATGTTAGGAAGATGAATAAGAAAATAAGCACTTCAAAGGAACACACGCATGGAAGGAGAAACCCAAGCTACCAACATGAAATACTGCATAGTACACACACCCCAAACACATCAACCAGCTCTTGGAAAATTCAGCTGGAAGGCTGGTGGATCAAAAGTTTCTCCAGCAAGACTGCACAGCATTGCTGAGACAGAAATAAACACCACAGCCATGGTGAAAGAGGCAGATCAAGCAGTTCATGTTTATAACCAGAGAACAAAGCTGCCCAATGTGGACTTCAACTGCCAGAGGAGATGGATATTTTGTGGCCAGCATGGAGGAGATCTGATCCAGCTAGGGGAGGGGACCTTTGAAATTCGTAAGGTAAAGATAAGATTTAAAAACACTGTTTTGAGAAGGCTACTTATGAAGGAATCCAAGTATAAAGAGAATTCATTGACATCTTGACAGCTGAGATCAGAAAGATCTGGCCTTCAAAACTGACAGTAGCAGTGAACACTTTGGGCAGAATTTCCACTCCAAATTCAGTTGTGCAAGGAGCCTCTCATTGGGACTGAAGAAACCCAGTTGTCCTCAAAGCCAGCATCATGAGGCAAGCATGGACAGTCCCTGCAAGCATAAGTAACAGACCTCACCACAAAGAGAAGGTGAGATTCCTACCAAATGCAGTCAGATGATAAAATCCTGGTTGGAGAAGATTAAGACTCTTAGGTGAATGCCATCCTCTGTGCTGGATAAATTTCAGTATTAATTGCAATTTTCTTTGCTAGTGAGTGCAATAACCACAAGGCCTGCCACAGGAAATGCCTCTGACAGACTGACTCTGATGAAGTAATTTTTTCTGAAATTGCATTCAGACTCTTGCCAAAAGAGAAGGCTTCGTACTGCCCGAGTCGTAGTCAGGTTCACTGAACAAGCATGCCAGACATACTGCCCAAACTAGCATTAACAAATAGGATATGGAACAAGATCCAAAGGCAAAGAAAGGAACAAACAGCTCATCTGGGTTTCTGCCTCATGGTATGTGACAGAGGAAACACTCAGTGCACTCTAAGATCTGACTAGAAGACCTAAATATTTATGTGGAAGCCTGCGGATTCCTTTAGCTCCTCTGTAGACAGAGGATGGCCTCCTGCCCTCTCTGCTGCCTCGACTTTTCCAGTGACTGGTACTTCTATTTTCTGCTAAATCTTTCCTAGTATTAACACAGCAATCAATTATTTTTTTCCACTAACCCACCCCAGAAATGCACTTTAAAACTGCCTGTTTCTGGGAGCAGACAGAAGCTAAGAAGCAACTCTGAAAAGCTCAGACAGCCTAGAAAAAACACAAACAAGCCACTGGAGCTATAAGGAATCCAAAGCCAAGTGCTACAACAGGGAAGCCTGTGGTTGATCAGCTCTGGAGAGCAGAACATTATAAAACACTTCAAGGGACATGAGGAGAAGGCCGCCAGCAAAAACAGCAACAACAAAAAATCAAAGCAATGCCTTGAAGTCTTTATGGGTTCCAAAAACTCCACATTGCTGCCAATCTGTGTGTTCACTATACTGTAAATACACACAGATTTTGGGAGCATTCACTTCAGACAGTTCTTTCATTCCAAGTATCTTGGCAAACAAGTCAACAACATTTGTCTTTTTTCCTGGTTTTGCTAGCAGCGTAAAGGTTCTCCCTTCATTTTAAGTGATCAAATGTAATGAATGCAGTGCCAAACTTGTCAGCTTGAATGGAGAGAGGGTGGAAAGAGCAGAAGTCTTGGTAATATGGTACTCCACCATCTGCAGTCACTTCTGTTATTGGCTTCAGCACAAATTTCAGTAATTTATAAATATCTGAATCCTCAAATGTGCTCACATTACTGCCTCAGACACCATTTTTCCTTACCAACAACACCAACATAGTCTGTAGAGTGGAGGATAGCCTACTGCTAACTTAGGACCTGGGATAACACAAAAATTAAATGTTGAAAAAAAAATCCAGGATGGCTAGATACACTATGGTAGTACCTGCTTTGGAAAAATCAAGAGTCAGGTTATGTGCAGGCATCTCTGCAAGGGGAGCACATCAGGTGCCAAGCATCCCAAGAGGCCACAGCTAACACGACTGACATGGAGCATTTGGGGCAAAAGTGGTGAATTTTGGCAGTTGCATGACACAATCTGAACCCCTAAAGAGATGTATTACCACTAAAGACAAACTTCCTCCCAAACCTTTCACATATCCTCCAAACCCAACACAGATACACCAAAAAACTTGAACAATTAGTCGCACTGTCACTTTACCCAAGCTCTCTTTTTCCTATGATGTCTGGAAGAACTGCATGCTCCACAGCACTTCATTCACATCCTATGCACCACAACACTGTTATTCCAGAACAAGCTTTCTCACTACAGGGGTGCTGCATACTGCCAGGTCACCTTAGAGCAAAAGCTCCTCTTTCCCCAGCCCCAAAGCCACATTATTTTACAAAGTACCTTAACCATCTCCCTCCCATCTTTACAGAGCAGCTTTGTCTTTTCACCTCCCTCCTTCCAGATCAGGGAAGAGAAGGAGAGCTCTGACTAAGGTACAAGATGTGTCCCTTCCACGCACCACAAGCTAAATGGAAAGGGCAGGGTGTCCACAAACCCCCTGCACAGAGCCCAGCCCCATCCAGGGCAGTCAGGCACGGCAGCCTGCTCCACAGTGCTCGGTCTCGCAGCCAGCGGGGACACTTGGCCCACACAAACCTCTTCCCAGACTGAAGATTTCTCAGTTTGGAAGGCCACAACCTCACATGAGAAGCAGTGAGCAGGTCCCACCCCCAGGGCTGCCCCTCCTACCCCAGCACCACAAACATTCCCTCTTTCACTGCTGGTCTGGGCAGGGTTATTTTTGCTGGGAGCCCCAGGCTCAGGCAGTGCAGCCTCACTGGGAACAGACGCCTCTGAACACGGCATCCAACAATGACACAGTGGGCATGGACACAACAGCTGGAGTCATTCACACACCCGCTTCTGCCCAGAGAAGGAAGGCCCTTCAGCCCCTTTCTTCCAGGCACCCAGACTCCAGCAGAAGTGAAAACTTACCCAAGCAGAAAAATTATGGCACAGGGCCTGCAGTAACATGGTGAAAATTAAAGAGGAATAAGGATTTACATTGGTTAACGGCAGCAAAGCTTCTCCCAGAATCAGCCAGGCCAGACTCGGATAAGGCACCATCCTCACAGGTCAGAGTTCTGTGCTCTTTGACAGCAGTTTGGGTAACCAGAAAAGCATGACAAGTTCTCATCAGGAATTGTTTCTTTCATGTTTGATGCTTCATCCAAGTAAAATGTTTATAAACACACAGAATCATTCCTGCTGTAACAGACCATGACCTGAAAGGGCTGAAGGGCCCCCAGCAAGGGACACAAGCTACACAGCCACTGGCATTAAACACAGCTCTCCCAAGGACAGAAGAACCATAGGCAGAGCAGAAGTCCATTCAGTCCAGCCAGTACCCTAACAGTGAACAAAAACCTGATGAACAGAAAAGGGTATCCTTGCTCATAAGTGATTAGCTAGCAACGATTTTCAGTTTAGAAGCTTCCTGAGAAGGTTTCTATGTATTAAGACACACTTACTAAATATCTTCCCTGAACTTGTCCAAATTTCTCTCAAATCAGTATATACTTTTAGTATATAGTGCTCTGTGACAAGGAATTGCACACCTCAGTTTTCTGACACAAGAACAACTACCTTCTTCCACCTATTCTAGCTCCTGCTTGCCTCACTTGATGCCACTCACTCACACTCAAGAACAAGAACTCAATGCATTCCAGCTTCTCCTTGGCACGTCATTCCCCTTCCAGTTACATCTTTTACAGACTGGCAAGTCTTAACCTACTCAGTCTTTCTTTGGACAGGAGACATTGCAGATCTCTGATGAACCTCATTCCCCTTCTCTGCACCTTCACCAGTTCCTTTTGAAGATGTGAGACCAGATCTGGACATTATTCAGACAAACCCTGGTCCATACACAGTGATGTTCTCTATTTTGTTCTGAATACTTCGCTTTTGGAAGAAGGTTGTTTTACTTTTAATTATACTCAAATTCTCAACACAACCACTAGTTTATGGTGTGATTGCCTGTGGCACAAATAAAAACGTATCTTAAATCAGGTTTGGATTTGACACCCTTTATCTTAGTTGTACATTATTCCTCTTTCATGGTGGCAGAGAGGGTACGAGAAATGAGCAAAAATATTTTCCTTAAAACAGTCCATTTGCAAAGAATTTTCCACTTTTGAGCATAGCATCTTGAACAGTCCCAGTTCTTTATCAAAGTGAAGGCTTTGCACCTTTGCCATGTGCCACAGCAAGTACTGCAGTCCACAGAAAGCCACTGCAGACTGGAGATGTTTGACACTAAAATCAACCAGGTTCTTCACAAAGTTATGATTTCTAATGAAGTCCCTAAGACCGGGGTGTGAGGCACCTCCAGGTCTTCAAAGAGCACTAATTTAACATGTGCTCTTGCCACAAAGAATGAGTTTCATAGTAAATGTCACAACTAGAAACCGGGAAATTGCCACACACGTAACAAGCACCAGTAATGGTGCCACGTACAGAACAAAGCCTTTAACGCAGCAAATTAAATGAAATTCCTGCCGTAAGGTTTCTTATTTCAAAGACAATGAGATGTAATTATTTCAGTGGTGTTTTACTGAAAAAGTCATGTTTCAGGAGACATCCAGAGACACACAAGATGTGCACTGAAAAAGAGAAAATAAAAGAACAGTACTGCAGGACGGGGGAGGCAGGCAAGGGGTAAATGGAGGTAAGCAGAGGATTTAGAACGTTTCAGGAAATAGACCAAAGTTAACAAGGGAGACCAGAACCAGCATCAGAGGATCAACAGGAGGCAAAAACAGGTCTGAATATTCAATTATCTAAAAGCATCTGCATGTGTATTTCTTCCATGTGGTCTGATCAGGAAGTTGTGGAACTCGGAAAACTCCACTGCAAACAACTTCCAAGGCATGCTAATCACTACCTAATTCACCATGCTGCCTGAAATGTCCCTCTCTCTATCCCTCTCCCCACCCCAGCCCTTCTGCTCCCTCAGGGGCATCAAACAGGAATTCTCACTGCTGCTGTGTGAGCCTTTACTCTGAAGGATCTCTGGTGCATCAGTCTGGAATGGTCCATGCAGTTCTGAATGACAGAACATTTTAAACAGTGTAAGTCTGGGGCAAAGTCACTGGCAAAATCACTTGATCACTCCTAACACGGCCAAGGACTTCAACACCACCTTATCTGACACTTGCAAAAAATCTCCAGGAATCTGAATTTTAAAACCTGTATTTCAGTATTTTCAGAGAAAAATTACACAAAGAGAATGCATATTCCTCAGTGCACATTGACTCTCACATAGTCATTTCGAAAAAGTCAGATTTTTGTCTAATATGGCCTCTAGCTCCCACTGTAGCAATTGAAAACAGTTCCCTGTCCACACTGAGTCTCATCTCTTCCTATCCTAGTCCAGCTACAGATAGAGCACACTCAGCTCAGCTCTCACAATAACATTCCAGGTGAAGTGCAGCTCCAGCTCTGTAGGGCACAGAGTGTGCACTGAACAATGGGAATCCCCACACTGCCCCAGTGTGCCTCTGCCTATTGCTGCACAAGGTGGACCTCTTCTGGTGAGGAGCCCGTGCTCCAGAACACCTGGTTCCACCAGCCTTGGCTGAGCAGAAAGAAGCCTACAGGGATCACAGCATTAGTCAGCTTCTTTTAAAAGTATCTAAAGCCTGAGGGAGGGTTAAGGGGAGCCCAAACCAGAGAGAATCAGAGCCCAGGTGTGAGTCCTTACCTCAAACAGCGTCAGACTTTCATCGCTCAAGATGATTCTGGGAGGTGCAACAACTGAAGTTAAAAAACAAGTTATAAAACAGGACCACCTAGCAACCAGAACATCAAACACAGGTATGGGAGGCATCCCTGCTCTCTGAAGGGGTGACACATTCATATGCCACAGAGGCTGCTTCTTAGGCAGAAGCATAACATGGCTAAGGGAGAAGGTTACACCTTCTTTGCACTGTGGAGCTGTGTTTTAGGGGAGGCATTCCTTTCCAGGTCATCTCTCAGACATCATCATCCCACTAGAAACAGGCTTTATAAAGAAAGGCCAAATATTACCAACAGCACTCACACAAGTAAAATGGCAACTCTGCATCAGCAAGGTGGCTTCTTACAAAGTCTCTCAAAATGCCAACTGTGGAAAAAGGAGAGAAAGGTTTGCTAAATTACATTTGGTTCTTCAAATGTTGGGCAAGAAGGCTAATTCGTAACAGCAGAAACGCCCTCTAGAAGGTATGGAGATTGCCTTTTCCTCCAAAGTACACAGCTGCTACCACAAATTTCTTGTAGAAAAAACAAACAAACAAAACAAATCACTTTGACGTGCTGGTCCCTCGGAAAAATCTAAAGATGCCTACAAAATTATCAAAAAAGTTTGTGCAGGTAACCACAGCTGACAGCTGAGAATAAGAGGATCTCCAGTAATAACTGTAAGAGCTACTTGGTGCATGGTCTGATTGCCTTTTGTGAACTGACAGAGCTGTAAAGGTACATCCTCTCTCTCAGTACAGTTACTAAACTTTTTTTTTTCCCTCTTTTCTGCCTTTTGGGGTTGGTTTTGGATTGGGGAAGGGGGTGAAAAACGTTTTACACACAACACAGAGGAAGTCTCCAAATGCATCCCAGTAACACATCATTTAGACACAAACAAGGGGATAGCAAGTGGGACTGCTTCCTGTCCACACAAGGACAGGTATTTTGCCACCTCCACCAAGTAGCCCTTAGCTAACTTAACTAGCCCAAAGTCTCTTCTTAGTCTATTCAGGGCCCTGCAACGACAGTGTAACTACCTACTGCTGCTCTTTCAGAGCAGCTTTACTTTGCCAGGCGACAGAAAGGCCTGTTGAGACACACTCTCCTGTCATGCTGGGAGCCAGGAGTCACACCTGCACAGCCTGAAGGGATGACTGCTCTTACCAGTTTCAGTGGGATGGAAGAACCCCTGCAGAACGTGGCGGTCTGGAAAACGAACTCTCAACACCACCTACAGCAGAGACAAAGCCCATCAGGACAGTGGTTTATCACTGCTCTCTAACACCTGTACTTGGCTTAGAATCTGCAAGTTGGTTTTTTGTTTTTGTTTTTTTTAATGGGGAGATCTGAGGTATTTACAGGGATAGAAGAGCAACCTGGCTAACAGTACTGTGCAGCTTCTCAGGGAACAAGGGCTGTCTGCCCTTCAAAGGGGGCACAAGAGCTCATCTGCCAAAGCACTGTGATGTAAAATGCAGCAGCACTTCCTCAGAAAGTAGGAACTCCCTGTGCTGAATGATGCACAAACAACTAAGACAGACCCTCATGGACAGGTGCAGATAGTTTATTGGCATCCTAATGTGTCCACAGCAGTAGGAATCCTCCTGACACACCTCTGACCTCTGTACTTCCAGCTTGGTCAGAAAGCACTTCACTTGAGAACCGAACAAGGATCAGAGTTACAGAGTAAAATAAACCCAACTTGTAACATTGAATCATTTAACTTTCCATGAGATTCGAACAAAATGTCTACAGAGAGGCAGGCAGGAAGGCTCAGTCATGCAGACTGATGTGTGCACAACAGAAAGGTTTTGAGACATCTGGAACAGAACAGAAGCAACTCTGCCTATCTCTCAACCAGTGACATATTACCATATTACAGTACAGCTGTTTTCACATGGCACAACTGTTATGAAGTCCCACAAACAATTAATAGGGATGGGAATTTGAAAAATCTTCCTGTAAGTAGCTTAAGGGCCTGTTGATCACAACTGAATCCCAAGGTACTCAATCCCCAAGTCTGGACTAGGCAGAGGGACTGGAAAATTAACAAATAGTACCTTTGGGTAACGCTCCAACTTCTCCTTCAGCTGGGACTCCTTCAAGGACTTTGTCATCAGTGGAGCTTCTTCCAGGCGTTTCCTACAGACATGGGAAGAAAGCAAGTTGTCTGTAATTTTACAATGTATTTTTACTTTATTAAGCTAGCAGAAGACCCAAGCAGAGCTGATGAGAACTGCTCAACTGTTTGATGCATCTCTCACGGGATTTTCCCCACCTCCTGAAACTACTGAGCATCAGCAACAAGACTATACAAAATTACTTTTATTGTACAAGTTCAAGACAGCAGATGCAAGAAAAGATCCTAAGAGGACAGGAAAGTCTGCTTAGACTACTCAAGAAGAGATGGATTTATTAATCCAATAAAGCAGGGACTAGGGTTGGACATGATTACTCCACAGGGGCAGAAGAGCTACTGAACTTGAAAAACAATGCCAGCACAAAAATTTAGTAAGTATTAATTAGCAACAGTGAAAAAAAATGAAAAGTTTCAGATCA
Organism: Leptocoma aspasia; assembly: GCA_013399835.1. Taxonomy (NCBI): domain Eukaryota; kingdom Metazoa; phylum Chordata; class Aves; order Passeriformes; family Nectariniidae; genus Leptocoma; species Leptocoma aspasia. The sequence continues at coordinate 165,158 of VXAX01005839.1, read as the reverse complement.
TTCAAGAACTGGCATTGTAGACAGCTATTAAAGGAATAGTGGCTACAAAATAAAAGTCTACTTGTATTTAAGAGGAAACAATAAATGTAACAAAATAATTACATATTTTCCTGTAAGTAAAGAAATTGGCTTAGACCCAACAGATCCCATGCTCAGCTTTAGTACATTTTCTTTGTATCCGAGTAACTGATGTGTAACTTGCCTTTATTTTTATCCCTGGCTGTAAGGGGAAAGCATCAGCAAATTTGGAAATTGGGTCTTTTTGGGGGGCCTGTATTCCAGTAATCCCAACCAAATGACTCTACATTTGTACCACTAAATACTCCAGACCCACAGCAGCAGAGCAATTTTCAGGCCATCTTTTGTGTACTCAGTGGCCTGTGGGAAAAAAATCAACTCTAAGTAAAAAGTTCAACTTGGACTTGGCTATAGCATAAAGAAGATTGCTTCACAGTCTTGGAGAGTTATTGTAACATTTAAAGGAATGCTTTTACCCACTTGAAACTAAATACATTCGTGAAATTAATTTCTTTAAGGAACATACAGACAGAAAAACACTGCTGTGACAGGAGGGTCAGTTTATCTTCATCAGAGTTTTTAGTGAACTGAAGTTCGGTGAAGTAAAATCATGAATATTTGAAAGCAAGCTACCTGAACAGTGCAATACATTGTTAGTCAGCTTCCTATAATTTCTATGCGTGTGTGTGTGTGTGTGTGCCTGTTCCAAACATCCTCAGGTCCTGACTTGTGGCTAAGTTGGTCTTTCTGATGAGGTGTAATAAAAGGTTAATTCTGTTACTTAGCATATAAGGTGTTTCTTACTGGCCAAAAATGCAACAGGCTTTGTTGATCACTGTCACTCTGCTCAACAACAGGACACAGCAGATCTCACTCACAGCAGAAAGGGAACTTGCCTCTCATTCTGCAGCTGTGCCAAACGTTTCCGTACATCATCCACTGTGACTTCAAAAAATTCATCAGGAAGCTCTTCTGGGCCATCAGGAAGTTGTTCCAGTAGGTCTAGGTGACATATAAGGGGCTCACGTTCTACAAGCTACAGGGAAAAAAAAGAGCTTCAATTAGTTTTAAATGGATTGCTTTGCTTATCTTATAAGGTTCCTGAAAAAGAGTAAAAGGACAATACTTGCAAATTGTCTTTTGATCTGTTCAGCTCTCTGAACTAAACCACTGCAGTATTTCATTGCACACCTTTCAAAATTTTACTCTGGTTTCTGGTGTGCAGAAAGATCCCTTAAACAGTGAAACTCTTTTGTTTTGCACTTACAAAGTAGGTACTTCACCCTGAGATCAGCCTTTGCTGCAACCAGAGCACACAGAGGCAGCAGAGCAGTTCTCTCTAGGCATCAGCTGCAATAAAGGTAGTTAATACATTTACTGGCAACTTTCCCTACATACCAGAGCTGAGAGCAGGCACCCCAAGCTGCACACAGACACCCCTCTCACCTGCCCAGCAGGGCACAGAGAGCCTGGCTGCCTGCTCCCCCAGCCTCCAGAGCCCAGAGCTGGGTGTCATGATGGCAAACCTTCCAGTGCAACTGGGCCTAGCATGGAACTGTGGTTGCAGTTATGAAAAAAACAAAACAAAACAAAACAAGCCAATACCCACAATCCCCTAAAAACCCAAAACAGAGCCCCAACCACTGAAATCAAGAGCATTTGCCATCTCTGCAGGCAGCAGGACTTTAATGGATCCCTCCCCAGGAAAGGTTATGTGCTGGCTACTCTCTCTTTTGCCCAAAGCAGCAGCTGTGCCTGCATGTGAATAAAAACCACGACCAGAGTCAAGCATACGAGAGGCAGTTACACCTCCTGGCTCTCAAACAAGTCAAACTTTTTAAATTCCAAAACTGCTTAAAGGAACAAAGCTTGCAAATATAGAGAACAGCATACTGAAGGCTACAGGAGATGCAGGGAGGACACAGCTCGTGGCTGAAGAGGCTCACAGGAACAAAAATTTTGGTAGTTAATTCAGCATTTCTTCCTAGTCAGCTGCCATCTTAACAATGCCACAGGCTCTGTGAAAGAACCCACTGCCCATTTCTTCTCCCCTCATTCTCTCACGGACTCTTTCCAATCCTAATTAACACCCGGATGTGCTCCCTCCATCCACTCACCCCTCCCCCAGGCACTGGCCACTTGGGAAGAGGAGTCTTCTCAATTGTCTAAAGCACAACACAAATTACAAGGCAATGTTCACTCTATTTGTGGGCACTAAAGGGTAATTTGAGAAATTAGAAGACCGAGGTTCTGTGGGTGGGACCTTTGGCTACTTTTAGAAAGTTGAGCAGGGTCAGCCCTAAGGAGCGGGTGAAGGAGCCTGACTGCAGCTTTCCCCTGGTGCTGGGAAAGCTGGGGTGGGGGTGCCAGTGCTGCAGGAAGGACCCCAAGCGCCCAGGACCATCTGCTGGGAAGCAGGTTGCACTGTGATCCAGCCACTGCCCATTGATGCCCCAGTGAGGGGACATCTACGTCAGAGGCCAGAGGAGAATTAATCAGGCCTCTCCAAGAACCTGGTGTACTTTAATCTCCTCAAACAGGCTTGAGTTTCATTTAATTCTAAACATGTAGTGAAAACAGGCGTCTTCTGAAAAAGCCCAAACCCAAAAGACTGAGGAGGCATTATCCTATGGCGTGTTGTCAAGGGTGCTAGGATACAATGGAGAGAACTCCAAAGTCTGCATTAGCAAATCCTGAAGTTACCATTTAGTATTGGCTCTAACAACTACTTCAGTTAATTCCAACAGCAGTGGGATTCCACAGGGAAAGGGCCAGCCCCCCTCCAAATTACGGTGACAGCTAATGGCATCTGCCAAGGCATTGTAATCACAAGATGGCACAAGGCAGACATATATTCCAGTCCTAAGTGTCCATTCCTCTTCCTTGCTGTGGGCTCCAACAGTCCTAAAGCGCGGACAGAATCCAAAAATTAACTTCCCACGATGATTACAGAAGAGACTCCAGGAATACTAACCCACTTCCCAGCCCACTGCACACGCAGTGTACTCTGCAACTGTGATAAAAGATAACCACCTCCTGTAAAAATAGATGGCCACCACACAGATGTTCTACTTTCCATTATGCAAACTGCAGGAAAGCAAAAAGTCCATTTTGCTGTCCTACTTCTTCCAGGAGCAAAAGATGATGTGTTACAGTTTGGTACCTTCCTTCTTCAAAGTCTATTCTCCTACCAAAGCTCTTTTCACCATGAGGCTGAAACCATATGTTCACAGCACCATCTACGTAAGTGCTGCCTATGTGACAAAGCCAGGTGTCAGGAAGAATGCAGTTCACGCTGTTGTCACCATCCTGGTCCCAGGGAAGCAGGTAAGCTGAGGAAAACTCTTATGATTTAAGTGAAATAGTGGTCATTGTGCTTTCCACCACAGCAAGCTCTCCCCGGAGACCCACTTCCTCCCCACCACCTCTGGGAGCTCTAATCTCATGGTGAATCTGGTTTAAAGTTACCTTCTAATAATTAACATTCTGACATCAAAGTCAGCTTGCAGCTGTCTGTAAGCCATCTTTAGCCCAAGAAACGAAGGGATGCCGGCACAGATTTTATCCAGCCTCTCTTCTGCTTCAAAAACCACACACAGGCAAAGCATTAATGGGAAGATTCTTTTACAAAAATGGACCTTTGATGTTTAAAAATAATTTGTTTTGTTTTGGGTTTTTTTCTCAGGACTGAAAAAGGACAAAAAGCAGATGCCATGTGGCTAGCCCTACTTGGCTGTTGCCGCTGGGAGGAGAGTGGAAGATGGCAGGAGTGGAGGAGGGAACAAAATGTAATCAATCAGCAGCAGAAGTACCAGAGATCAAAGGGCTTGAAAGCAGCCGTCAAAATCACATGCTGTTTAACACAAGGACACAACTCCCCCAACAAAATCTGCAGCTGCTTCCAAAGCTGCTCTCAGAGTGGAAGGGCAGCTGGCTCCAGAAGTGGTTTGAACTGGACTGCAGTTCTGAAAAAGACATCGGTTCATGTGAGTCCTTCAGTCACCACCACGCAGCCCATGTCCAAAAGCACAGCTCCACATCAGGCACATCAGTGAAATGATGCAGTTCTGCCTCTCCCACCAGTGCACAGAGTGTGTGGACAACAAGACCACCACAAACCCTTGCACTTCTCCCCTCCCAGACACAATGGAAACTCTTCCTTTCCAAATCCCTCATAGACAAGAGTGCAACTGAAGCAAGCAACACATGAGACTGGACAAATCACCCAGCCTATTGTTTAATTCTCCATGTTAAGGGTCTGCTCCAAAAGGTTAAATAACACCGATTAGACAGACCCAAACATGTTTCTAATACACTGAAATATTCACCACTGCAGGTTGGCATGGCCTCTTTCTGCTGCTTTTGCAGTTCATAACTGCTCCAGAGTCCTTCCAGGGTCTGGCTTCTGTTCCTAAACAATTCAGAACTCATCAAAAATAGTCTGCAACCACAAAGAAGTCAACTAAGGTAGAGTCTCTACATCAACGTGAAAGCATCCACAGTCTTGCTAAATTCCTCCTGGACTAAGCTCCCTTTGAAGCTCCCCAGGCATCCTTTCTTTCTACTTATAGCTTTCTATTGTTCAATCCTGGCTGGATCAGACCAGAGGAGATTCAAACCTCCAGCTCTAGGAGGTACCAAAGAGTCAGAAACAACAAAGGGGATTTCTGAACATGAAAGCCAGCCCCAGTGATGAGCCAGAGGAGCGAGAAAAGAGCCACTCACTGAGAATCCAGAATGGGAAACTTCAGTGCATAATAACAGGGAGTAAATTATTAATTGAATGGCTCCTGTACTTCATGTTATGCTACTTGCCAGACATACCCAACCTTCCTGAAGGCATTCAATTCCATACAGCTGCCCTACAGAAAACACTCCAATGTCGTTCCCAGGTCACTCTGGGATGGCATCACAGCACTTTTCAGCCATCAGCTCTAGTATCTCAACATGGGCTCAAGCACTTTCAATTTTAACAAACACAGTTGTATTTCAGAGGCATCAACAATGATGAGATGTACAACCTATCTTTTTGGGAGATAGTTAGAGAGAGGTATACTATTTAAGAAGCAAGATATTTTAGATTAAGACAAAAACCACTTCTATAAGCAAGCAGAAATACAAAAGGAAAAGGATGGAAGGTTTCTGCTTCATCTGCAATACTAAGAAAATTAAGTCACAGGGCTCAGGGAACAAAGTGGGCATTTGTTCATGAAATCTGAGGCACTGAAGTGTAGGATCGTCTGGACTGTGATTTAATGCAGCAGTGTTGTCTCTATTTGAATTATTCATCAAGGATACCTAGAGATTCAAAGTTTTGCCTGCCTCTGGACAGCAAATTATTAAACCCAAATCCTTCCTACTTCCTTTCTGAACTCAGGCAGAACGGTATGTCATCAAGGCACCTAATCCAGTGACACAGGGAAGAAGTCCTAAATCTGGAAACATCTTCTTCCTTATGGGAGTGCAGCCTCAGGCAAGGCAGGATAAAAAAAAGCCCTTGTTGCCCAAACTGCAAACACATTTTCCCTTACCTGTTCTTGCTCCTTTTGCAGTTCTTGGCTGTTCTTAGACTTCTTTGGCTTAGAAGGGCCTCCAGGGCTGGAAAAAGTTGTTGGCAGCTTTGAAGATGGTACAGCTACAGGAGAGTCCCCCAGGCGCTCTCCATCTCCAAAAAAAGGGACAAATGGCATAGACTCAGGTTCTGGGGACTGCCACAGCTCCTCCAAGCTAGCATGAGAATCTTTAATCGAGTCTTGCTTGTGTGTGCAGCTGTTTAAAGATACAGGCACATCCCTGTGCTCCGAGTCCTTTGGAAATGTGTTTGCTTGAGGTAGAGGCACATCCACTGCTTCTTCCATAGAGCCTCGCCTCCCTGTGGGCTCATTACAAGGCACCGTGGCACCCACAGCTTCCTCCCCACCAGATGAACTGCATTTCTTCATGACAACTCTTAAAGAAGACACCAAAAGGAACAGAAATAAAATCATAATCCTAAGAGTACTGCCCTCCCTATTCTCGACGTGTCCGTGACACAAAGACAACAGCTGACTCAAATACAGCCTGATTTAACAACTTTCTTCTTCCAGATGCTTACACAGAACAAGCTCCAGTTGCTGTGAAGTGTGGGGTAGAGGGTCAGGGGCTTGTCCAAAACAACAGAACAGGGACCCACTCCTCTGGAAGAAAACTGCCTTCCAGAGAAAAACAGCAGTCAGTTGTAAAGCATAGCTTCTAATCACTCCTGCCTTCTGTATATATTGCAAAGAGCTGCCCAGGAGATCACAGAAAGGTTGTCCCTGTCCCAGACTCACCCCCCAACAGCCAGCAGGGCTGGAGGGGCTGGGAGTTAAGTGCCTGAGATCCAGAGCAGGGAAGAATGAAGTGGTAGCTGATCACCCTCTCAGAAAGACTTTTAACTTTTAATTGTCTGTTCCACCCAAAGGAGAAAAAAAAAAAAAAAAAAAAAAAAAAAAAAAGAAACAAACAAACAAGCTCTTTTAATCTGCACATGACTGGTCAGTGCCAGCATCTGCTGCTGTGCAAAGCACATCTGGGCAGCAGTTTGAGATAAACAAGCAAATGCAGTAATTTCTGAGCACTGCAATGTTTTAGTTTGGCATCTTTTTTTGTGACTTTTTTTTTTCTTTGTGTTTCTTTTGGTACTTGAAACAAAATAAATGCACCATCAGAGTGGAAAGGGAAAATAAAGAGGCCAAACTTTGCTTCTCCCAACCTGACAATAGCATTGCCTCCAATCAGGCCAAGTGATTTCAGTGTTGTCTTCTCCAGGGCATCTTTTCCTGATATCTGCAACAAAACCAGAGGAGAGTAATTATGGCCTCTGATTTCCCAGGAAAGCATGTAAAACTGTTTATAGAAAGAAGCCTGCATCCAAAGAAACACAACATAAGAAACAGGTGAAAACATACTCCTGCAGTTGGAAATCACACCTGAATCCATTTGTATCAACTTGTACTGTTTCAAATTCACAGCTTATTAAATCATCTCAATGGAAGATGACCTACATATATTTTCATCCCATACACACATCCAAGTGGGATCCAACTTTGGCAAAGGTACTTTTATGTCAGAAGTTAAATGACAGGCAACATCTCAGAGCTGCAAGACAGACCCTTTCCTTCCATACCCCTCCTGTCTGTCAGTAATGGCCTGTTCCAGAATAAGGACGATCTGTCCACAGGGGTCACTGGGAAGTAAAGGGGACAGCTAGGGAGAGCAAATTCCATAATACCCACATACAAAATATTTAACAAAACATTAATAGCAAAATATCAAAACAGAGAAAAGCAAATATTTATTAAAATGAAAACACTGTTTTGAGTCAAGCTTTAGAAGAAGCTGGAAAGAAAAACACAAATAGGTCATTGAGCTCATTTTATGGGCTCAGAGGTCTCAACGGCACAAGGTTATGTTCCAAGAGAGCTTTTTTCCATACAGACACGTCATGCTTTGAAAAGACCAACATTTTTCTACTTCCCCTCTCAAGAAAGTTCAAAAGAAACACTTTCCAGGTTGGAAAGCAGAGCTAAGTTTTCTTATGTTTTAGGACATGAGACAGTTGAGAGGCCTTTGCTGCCTTACCTCATCTCGCATGTAAATACAGACTGGAGACAATTCACCATGATGTTCCATCAGCTCCCTGCAAGAAAGAGCAAAATGCTGCAGCGTCTGCAGAACAGCCTACCCCCTCCAAAACCAGCTCAGAGTAACAGGACAAAGTGAAATCAGCAGGAAACACTGCTCTCCATTTTTCTCCAGCAATAACCACTACATAGTTCACAGGATCACTATTAGCCATTAGGTAAACAATTTGCTTCAATGCATTCACCTTTTCTTAAACACAGCCTAAAAGTTTAAAAACAAAGAAATAATTAAAGTAAATTCTGAAATTAGCTGATCTTACTAGATAAATTTAAGCTCATCACTGTTTGTGTGCCTCCATACCCAATCTGAAATATTACTTAGTTATACTTGCTCTTTTTAATCCAAGTTAAAAACTTCACTATGGTTTAGACTGAATTCACTGGGGAGAGGTCCATTTCTTTTCACATATGCACAGCAACAAACAAAAATTAAATAACGCTCTAAAGCAGATCAACTAAGGACAAGAAACTTGCCTGTCTTAGTATCATTTTTAAAAAAGAAAGGAGAAAGTAAACAAACAAAAACAAAGAGCATAAACTTTCAGATTCTGGAGACCATGAAAAAAGTAAAGTCAAATGAAAGGCTGCCACTGTAGACAAAGTGAAAATCAAGCATTTCAGTGATGTAGGACACATATAAGCAGTGATGCAAACTCCCAACAGCCCATCTGCAGAGGAAGACAGAAGTGAAGGACCCTTAGCATCAAGATGGGGAAAAACCAGTAAGATGTTACTCTTTCCATTTTTCAGGACATCTAGATAAGCAACTCTGAGGCATTCCAGTAAAAGAGATGCTTTATTATTATGTTCACTTGATCAAATACAAAAGACAGACAGGGAAAGGACAATCACAGCCTATCACAGCAATTCTCAGTTCTCATCCAGCCAAGACGATGTGATTTCAAAAGGGGAAAAAAAAAGGATTGACACTTTCAGCAAGAAAACCTCAGATGTCTACAGAAAAGTAAAAAGCCTTACAGAATTAACCAGAATTAACATTATGCTGAAGCACTGGAATCAGTGAGAGCATTACATTCAACACCAGAAGAAGCTCTGTCACGTTGGTCTCCACTTTCAGCAAAGTGAAGCTCAACCTGAAATTGGATGAAAATGTGGTAAAACACATGAGACTGAGAAGAATACTTTGCTTCTCATCCCAAGCGTGCCAATCTAAGAGGTGACCAGGAAAACACTGTCCACTCTAAGACAGTGCTGGTTTGGAAAGATACCTGGCTGAATTCTCAAAAGCATTTTTTCAGAAGTTTCAGATTCAGGTATTTCAGCCCAACTCAGCCTGGGAAACTACGAAAGGTAAGAACATTGCCCAGGATATTCCCCATCTGCACAATGAGAACTGACAAGATTTATCCTTCTCCATAGACCCCAGCAGCTCTTCTTAGCACACGGTGTCTCAAACTCCCTGTGCTTGCAGTTGCACCAGGATATCCCTTGGTAAGGAGCTGTACATGCCATCTGCAACTGTTGGTTTATCATGAAACACAGAGCAGCTGTAACTCCTCCTCACGGCAAACTCCCTTGATCCTACTGCTCTCCACAGTCCAGTCTCGGGGGCAGGTGCAGGGAATGGCTTTCCACTCATGCCACCAGGAAACCATCACCCATCACCCATGACTTGAAGAGAAACCACCCCTCTGCCAAGCAGGTAAGGAAACCCACCTGGCAGCCCAGGAACACGACACATCCTTGCTCACCTCCTGAGACCTCTGGCGCCAGCTCCCGAGGTCAGCTGGCCATTTTATGCCCAACTACACCAGTGCTTGGTACTGAACACCTAAGGAGCTTTGCAAATGACTGACTTACAGGGTTATGTGAACACTTCCGCTTGGCTATCTCTTCTGACACCAGATTCTAGTCCCTGCAGTGAATTTCACAAGAAAAACCAAAACCTGCAGGACCATAGCAGCCTGAAAAAAAATCCAGTAGTTTTCAGTGAAAATTAGAAGTTTTGGAAAGGTGTTTCTACTTCACATTACCCTGCATTGTTTATAATTCCCCAGTAGCAGTAATAACAGCACCTTCTCCTAAATACATCTGCAAAACATTGATCAACTTGGCATTCAAGTGTCCCAAAATTTAAGCAGAAACTCAGACTGTTTCTATCTAGTACATCACTTACACCTATACTTGAACATTCCCTATCTTGTGCCTAAATTTGCAAGCATCATAACTGGGGCATGGAACAGGGTATAACTCGAACAACACGATGTCAGTGATCAATGCTTGCTGCATTATGACTTTTCCTGGAAAGGAGTTTAATGAACAGAGTCCCACCACTTTAAACATTGGGCCTTCATCATCACATAATTTAAACATTTCTACTTTGAGATGCAATATTACCAGAAACAAAGTTATGTCAAGGAGTTATGTAGGAAAAGGATCCCTTAAGTAGCAGTCAAAATCCACTCAGCCAAGCAAGTGTCTGGTTCTGAAGTGACTGTATATCACAGGGTCTGCCTGTGCTGTGCCACGCTGACTGCTGCTGCTAGAAAAGCCAGGAACTCCACAGACAGACATGCATTACACCCAGCAGCAGGGAGACATGGGTAACATTTTCTGTTATGATAACAAGGAAATAACCTTTTGCACTTCAGCAACCTGCTTGTCCAGCAGAAGACCAGAGTCTGCATAACCAAAGAGGTCTTATTGCTCTCCGTGCAGTGGTTCCAACTAACATTCAATTGAGCATCATCATGTTCACAGCTACTTAACAACAACAGCTTTGTCAGTATTATCTCAGTCTTTCTGTTACATTCAAAATGCCTCCTGGAGGAGCAGATTAGATGAATATATATACAATCAATGTATTACACCATATTGTAACACACACCTATTTATCCCAGCATTAAGTGACAAAAGAAACTGAACTTAGAGGCAGTCAATCAGCCTATGAAGTGGAAAATGAAGGGAAATAGCCATTAAATTCCATGAAAATTCATCAAGGACATTTAAACTTAGACTCAAAACTCAGCTACAGTGACATGTAAGTGAAACCAGAAGCCACTCAGGATCAAGAGAGCCACTGGAAAATTATGATACTCAATCTTTGAGTAATTCTCAAGAGCCAGAGAACATCAACGGTTTCCAGTTGAAGGATGTGAGGGACCAAATTTGTTAAGCACAAACCACAACAGAGACGTCTGGTTTAATTGTAGCAGTCTCTATGCCATCTTGATCAAATGGTTAAAAGCTTGCAACAGCACAGTGGTATGGGACAAGGCGAGTCACAATGAAACCCAGAGGTAGAGCAAATCCAAATAGAGCAAACTATAAAACCAGTCCTGAGGGCCAGGTCTATTTTAGGAAAGTCAGCAGCTGAGAACTACTTCCAGACCAGTTGCAACATATTCCAAGGGGTTCATAGTAAGACCACTGTTTCAGAACACTTCTCCCAGCCACCACAACAAATCCCATTGTGCAGAAGGCAACAGACACACCAGAGGATCCAAAATACTATATTCAAGTTTCAGATTATAAAACACAGTTAACTTCAAGGTGAACAACCAAACCAATACTAGAATAGGCTTGCCCCCATTTGCCCCCAAAGAGGATTCTGCAATTAGTTATTCTCTTTCAGGAACAAAATACACTATAAAGTGCTCTGCAGGAATCAAGAGATTAAGTTGCTCATACAAAAGAACATTGTCTTGTGATACAAGACCCAGGCTCCAACCTCCCTCGCTCCTCTGGCAGCAGTACCTGAGGAAATTCCCAAGGCCAATGCCTGATGATGAAAGGCAGAAAAAAAATCTTGTCTCAATTGGAGAACTGGAACAAAAGATCACCAGAGTACCTTTAGCACACCATAGCAGGTTACTGCACTCAGGCTTCTCCAGACAATCCAGCAAATATACTCATCCCCACCTTATTTTCAATAGGTTTTGCTTTCAATTAAGATTAGCTGTATCCCTTGAGGAATCCTCAATAACAGTGCACAAAAGATAAAGGACTGATGAGACATAGAGAAACAGGACAGAATCACAGAAAAGGCAGACAGAATAGCCCAGGGAATACAAGCTTGAACCTCAAGCTGCTGTCTGCTAGGAAAGGTGGATGACAACCATTTAGGAGAAAAAAAATTTTAGGCAGAATGGAACATGTCCTCACCAAAGACCAACAGGAGAGGAAGCCAGTTTCACTTATAGAACCTAGTTTCATTCACTTTTCCAAAAACTGCTTTCCACTTCAATCCAAGCAACTCTTTATTTAAAGAGTCTTCTAAAAATGTGTGGAAAATATCAGAACCAAATGAATGACTCCCCAGAAGCAGTGAAGAATCATAATGACTCTCAAAGGTGTCTCTGAGTGTCCGAATTTCAACTGCTCTATGGCAAACAGCCCACGAGGCTGCTGAAACTGCAAGGCAGGCAAGAGTGGGAGATAGAAAAGCAGGCTTCTTGCTCATAGGGCAGACAACACTGTGCCCTCAACCAGCCCCTGCAGCACAGACTCCACGCCAAGATCCCCAGAGACTTATTTTTGTCTCCTGGAAGCAGCAGGCTCCTCCTCCAGCTGCTGCTAATCCATTACATGCACCCACTGAGGCAAGCACACACATCAAACATACTGTCCTCTCTTTGATGTGCTGCTCTTCAGAAGGGGAACGGCAAGCAGATTAGATTCCTTCATGTAGTGATCTGACAGGGCCTGTAAACATCTTGTGCAAGGACTGCCGCACGCTGAGAGGAGGAGCAGCCCTACAATAGCTTCCAGACCTTCTTCAGACCCAATTAGCCAAGATGGATGCTGGAAACCCAGGGGAAATTCCAGTGGATTTAGAATACTTCCCCTCACGCACTTAGAGCGGCTGAGCATTCCAGGAAAACATCTCCAGTTGGAAAGGCCAAGGAAGGATTCAGCAAACATCAACAACTAGCTGACTAGTTAGTCAACTGAATCAAAACACATTGAACTCAGCCCATTAAATCCACACAGATGGCTGTAGATCCAGCTTGTTCTGGGACTAAATCACACACAGCACCTCTGCTGCTTGTTGAACTTAATCAAGACTGCAGAGTCCATCCAAACATCTGAACTCAGCTTCCAGAGGGCAGAAGAGAGCAGCTGTGCTCTGAACTGAAGTTATGAATGCTTAGCACACTGCAGCAGTTAGAAGCTTAGGAAGAGCAACATGTATATTAACTAGTAGTGTTACAATGACCTGTAATCAATAAAACCACTTCAAAAGAGCAAAATCATATTAAAAGCTCAAAATTTAAACCAAAGAAACAATCAACTAATATATGAGAAAGCCCCACAAAGGTTATTTGTCATTTTCAATACTTCCCACCTTCCACCAGTCTAGCAGTCCCCAAATTGCAACAGGCACTCCTCACAGAGGGTGTAGTAAGGGACAAGACAGGACTTAAAACACTCACGAAAAATATACCTGTGTTTTTTGTCCTACCTCTATCTTCAATTAAAAGAAAAATAATTATTTTACCTCTAGCATTTACATGAATACTGTTCCTTTACTTATGAATAAATGTCACATTGTAGACTTGGTCCATGATTAAAAACAGAATGGCTGTCACAGCTTCAAGGCTTCCTCTTCCAAACCATGAAAAATAGAAAAGAAGTGCCTTTCTTCAAGAAAAGTTTATTAGCTTGACATTTCAAAACAATACAGCCTTTTAAGATCAAAACTAAAGACAAGAGTTAGCACTCAATGTAGACTGGACTGAAATAACAAGATTTCTAACCCATGTACATGTTCAATAAATACAGAACCAGAAATTCTTCCATTTAAACAGGATCTAATCAGTCTTTTGAAGATTCCACATTAACCTGCTGAGAGCTCCAGATTTCCTTGAAGAACTTGCACAACAGCAAACCTCAAAAGCAACAGCAACCATAAGAAAGCCTCTGCACTACAGGGAACTGCAGCACAGAAATGCTGGGGATTGAGATCATCCAGGCTTAACACACACATCTCTAGCAATAACTTGACTTAAAACAGGTTTGTGTAAAAGGAAGGTGTTGCAACATATCCCAGTATCTTCACAGCTTTAGCAGCTTGTTACCAGTTTATGCCCTGAATCAGGAGCGGTACTCCTGGATTAAAAAACAATAATAAAACTATGGATTGTCAAATCTGAAAGAGCAAGGAAAATGCAAACATCTCAGTTATAAAGGAGAAATCACAATCAAATAAATGTAAATTCTACAAATCTGAAGGATTTAGCTGGGTGACTGTAAAAAGTAATTAGTGGCATGCAGAGATCCATCCAAACAAGTATTTTCTCACTGCATTGCTCACCTGATCTTTGCAAAATGGTTGAGAAGTTCCCACAAGGTCTGTTGGCAGAGGAAGGTGTCTTGCAAACGGGTGCCATCATCTAGCTGTAATGCTATCCGAACCTGTAAGAACGCCACCATTAATCCATCCAAAAATTGAATGAAAACTTATTTTTCTTCATGACTTTTTAAAATATTTCAGTGCTTCTTGTTCATTGGTGCAGACATTCTGGCCTGAATTCCTATTTGTTGGGATGAATGGCTCCTGAGCATAGGAGAGGCCATCCTGGAATACTAACCAGCGTTCACGGGCCCCCCTCCCCTGCTGCACCTTGAACTGGAACATATTCAGAGAAAAGCCAATGCAAACATCCCAAATAATGTGCCATCATGAGCAACAGAGGTGTTCTGTTTCATACCAGATGAAACTTTACAGTAAGGGTCTTCACAGCTACATAAAACAAACTCCAATAACCCAGACATGACAGATGCAGCGGCACCATCTAAAGCACCAAAACAGAGCTCTGTCCACTTCAGCACCTTTTTGCAAAAGCTCCCTGGGACAAAACAGTTCACTTACATACCCACGCACAGAAACAATGAACACAGTCCCCATCTATCCCTGCCTTACTGAAGACCTAAACAACCGTTACCAGTCCAAAGAAATGACGTTTGTAACTTGCAACTCACTAATGCTTCCTAACCACCACATTTTGACATACAATTTAGGAGTGAAGTAACAAAAAATCTCAACAATTCTGGTTGCTAAATTATCAAGTCCTTGAACACCTGCAGAAAAAGGCAAGGGCCAGCTAGCTGCTGATTTTAACAGGTCTTTTCCAACCTGGAATGCAAACACCCAGATAAATTATCAGGTGCCACACAGTCCCTACTTCTCCCACAGAAAAAAAATAAATTAAAAAAAAAAAAATCCAAGGCATTTCTAAAGTGAACACATGCTGGGGTCAGTCCTGAAGAACTTCAAACTCCTGCTTGTCCCAAGAGAAAAGTTTAGCAGCTAATCATGAGACAGAGAATAGCAGAGCACTTTAGGTGTTGTCTTTACCTTTTAGAGAATATTCAGCCTTTTCCAGAATATATAACTCTTAAGTTCTCCCAATTAGCTCACCTGTCTAAAGAAAAATTATACAAAGTCCTGTAGCCACTAGATAAAACCTGGTTTCTCCAGTCAACTTTAGTTTTCAGAAGTTCACAAAAACCGGCCTTATTCCAAAGCCTGAGAAGGATATTAGCCCAGGATAACCAAAGCCACTTTCTTTCATTCTGTGTTTTCACATGTCCCTAGTAACACTCTCAGTGCAGCCTCTCACCGAGTGCAAGGTGTGTGTGCAAGCACGAGGGCAGGGACTACAGAGAGATGGAAAGAGACATCACACGTTCCAGCAATTTACTGTAATTTCCATGGAGGAATATGTTTGTCATCTGCCTTGGCTCCCAGCAGTCCTCACAGGACTGCAAATGCTGATCTGCTGGAGACAGGAATTTTTCTACACGAAGGAAACAGTGGCATCATTAATAATGAGCAGACAGTACAATGTCATTTCACCCCACCACTGACACAACCCCCTGGTTTCTCCTACATGGGAGACAAGCCTTAGATTATTCTCAGCTACAGCAGAGCGATGACAGCTGACATCACCATTCTGCAGGAATCCAGGCCAGAAATTCAGACTACCAGTTGCATCAGTTTTTGGGCAACAGTTCAAAGCTAAGCATGTCACGAAAGTTCTATTCAGTCCATTAGAAAAGTCTCTTCAAAAACCCCAGGTGCTACATAAAATAATAGAGATCAGTGCTAATTATCATCTAAGTTTACAAACATTTAAACAAGAGGCTGACAACTTTAACACCAGAGCTGTACTGATGGTGCTCCTGCATCACCTGCCATCACAAAGGGAATTTGTTCCATTTTTCACTAAAGAATTGTCTTACAGGAAACAATGTTTTCCACATACAAAGGCAAATCCAAAAGCTTCCTATTTTTAAGACATCAGATTTGCTGAACAAACTCGTGATTTATCAAAACCTGTATTATATCTCTAGGGTAACTGCTGTCACTACAGGAAAGCACACCTACTTCCACACACAAAATCTTAATAGAATATACAATAACAAAAGACACAGAATCAAATTCATCCCAACATTACTGCAGCCAGCTGGCATACCGAGTCTGCATCTGAACTGCCACTACACCCCAGCCACAGTCACCTGGCTGTTACAAAATTCCCTATTTTTTAACACATACTCCCTGTGGCAGGGAATTCTTTTTAGTTGGCTGTTCTGTACAAAGTCTTTTCTTACTGTGAAATTCTCCCAAGTAAAATCTGCTCAAGTTTGTGGGGCAGGGACTCTGTTTAGACTCCACTCTTCACATGCACATTTTCTGCATCTTCTCACCTTCATGACACAGCAACCAGCACTCCCAGGGAAGCCTCACTGCTGTAGATTGTGCTGCTGAACTGCAACTAAATAGTAACAACTTACACTTCTATTAGCTCTTCTCCTTTGTGATCTAGAGTAACAATTCCACACTACAACCCTTCTCCTAACAGTGAACAGTCCTTCTTGCCCTTTCTCGCAATATAACTTCAGGGAAAAAAAAATAAAATCATTGTTTTCCTTCAGTACCTCCCAAACTGGATGCAAATGTCAGATAGTCATCACTGCACCATTTCAAGAGAAACATTTTTCTCTGGAAGACAAACTCCATTCCACCGCAACATTTCACTGAAAATTTTAACCAGATGCCACTGGTTTGTGGTATTTTTTTAAGTAAAGACATCATTTGAAGCACAAATGTCTTTCTACCCCCAAATCAGAAAAAAGGCATTAGCACCAAAACAAAGAACATGGAGGTTTTACAGAGAAAAGTATGAACATCAGGGATCCCCAAAACTATGTTACACACTGAACTAAAGCACAGACTCCAAAGCCTTCTCACACCACAAAGTTCACTTTTCAACATACCAGTTTCTCTCTGAGACAGCTAGAGCAACTGCCTACAACAAACACCACTAACACTGCTTGGCTGACAAACTTTAAGAGATCAGCACCAATAGAGCTGAAACTTACATGAAAATTGAGAAACTTCCTATGAGGAAATTAACAAATAGCAAGACGACTGCGAGTGATAGACAAATTTCCATTCCCAGGCTACTTAAGTAAGACCACACATCATTTTTGCAACATGAAAAGTTCACACTCAGTAACACCTATGCATCACTTGAAAAGTTAGGCCTAGGGCCACAGGGATATGAAGATTTTTACACTCCTAAAACTGGCCATAATTTCTAGAGAAAACAGCACCCATAAGTCCTTTGCAAATAATACTAAATAGGGAAATTTGGCCACTGATGAATATGTCGTGAAAGACCCTAAAGCTGTGTAAACACACCATGAACACCAATGCTGGCAAAGCAGCAAAAGAGGACTCTGTAACAATCTGAGATTTAGTCAAAATCCAGAGCTGGACAACAGCAACTGAAACAGAAGTTAGGAAACGGAACTGAATATGTCATGACTGATATTTAACTTCTTAGTTATCCATGACTACTAGTTTTTCAGCTCCCCAAACCAGCCAACTCTCCTCCAGCACAGCTGGTACCCCACGCTCATGCAGACTCTAACTAAAGACTTCCAGCTAATTAATTATCATTTCTGAATGCACTGCAACCAGTCTTCAGCTGGTCTCTCACAGAGGCATTGGCCACGCCTGCCTGTGCTCTTGATCATTAGATCTGATGGGATCATATCAGCACAACTGGCAACTGAACAAATCAGGTCACACTGTGTAAATGAACATACCGTGGTTGCAGCTCCTGCTCTGCTGGAGACTGGCACCATCTCCAGTTTGGCATTGTTGGGCAGCCTAGCAAATCTCCACTGCAAAGACAGGTCCAAAACATTCCTCTGAAACCTGAAGGAGAACAGAGCCTGTGAGCAAGACAAAGTCCAGGTATTGTGCAAGAGAATTCCCAGAAAGCCGTCTAGAAGCCATGGAACATGATGCAGTAATGAACAATTGGTAATCATAAAAGCATAATCAACAAAAGCTATTCTGCACACCCAAACAGCTACAGCTCTTAGAGGTCTCAGAGAAGATACCCTAATCTATGTTCTTCCTTTCAATGTTTTAAAGAGATAAACAGCAAGCAACTACACAACCAAGACTGGCTAAACACCTACGTACTCTTTTTTTTCTTTAGTGCTACTCAGACAAATGAGCTCTCACTTTAGACACCATAAAAGCAGAGGGTCAAACCCCCAGGTAAGAGGGGAGACGGGCGTTGCTGGTCTGTGGCCAGGATGAGGTGCACGCGTGGGTGTCCCGTGGCAGCGACATGGGGCCTCGCCGTCTGTCCCAGCAGCGAAAGGAGCGTGGCGCAGGGGCATCGGGAGCACCGACCTGAGCAGAGCCCGGTGTGCCCCCCCGGCCCCTCGCACTCCCCCCGCCCGCCGCGGACTCCGCCAGGCCCCGGGCAGCGCCGGGCCCGGCGCGGAGAACGGCCGCAGGCAGCCGGCCCCGGGCCCGGCCCCACGGCGACACTCACTTCAGGCCGTACTCGCCGGGGCTGCCACCCTGCTT